>JANJGK010006509.1:0-7500 GCA_039081455.1 Macrobrachium rosenbergii
AATATCATCTGTTGAATGAGCCACAAACTGATGGCTTCAAAACGTTGCATTAGAATGAATCAGTAAAAAACAATAAAACATCACAAATGACTGTATACCATCAGGGCTGGTATCTAATGATCATCAGTTTCTATTTGAATCTAATTAACGAATGTTATCAATATTCAAGAAACCTGCAAATTTTCTCCATCTCAAATACCAACCATTTCACTTCTGTATTGGGGCGCATGCGCACAAGGCACAGGCGAATTTGAAGAGATTCTGGGGAGTTGTCATGAATCTCGCACAGTGAGTGACTGAGTGAATGACTTAGTGTTGTCACGGTGCCAGGTCTCAGTGAGAGCACAGAATCAATGATAAGGGGTCTCGAGCTTTATTTCAACTTCAAGTCAACAACAACAAAATTTTACATTCAAAATACATTGCTCCCTTCTAGAATTTATTAACACAATAAACTGAAGAGAATTTATTGACAAAATCATTGACTTCATTTATTAACAGAATTTGTCTAAATTAATTGACCTCAATAATAAGATTCCGAAGAAGCGTCTCGGATTTAGATCGACGCTTCAGTTTTGTGAATCTTCTGCTGCGGAAGACACCTGCAAATATGCCAATATTATGTGGTCATTTGAGTGTGAATCTCTCTCTCTCTCTCTCTCTCTCTCTCTCTCTCTCTCTCTCTCTCTCTCTCTCTTATAACTCTAAGGACTTTTTTCAACACACTGGATATGCTTTCCTAAATAACTGCTGAGAGAGAGAGAGAGAGAGACAGGTGCCTGAATGGAAGGGTACAAAGGGGGTTGGTGGCCAGGGTTCGTATGGCAGATATGGGAAGGGTAGGGGAGGCGGGGGGAATGTATGTGGGAGGTGGGTGTGTATGGCAGATAAGGGAGGAGGTGTTAATTCTAGGGGTGGTTCATGGCGGGGAGGCCGGGAAGGGAAGGGAAGGGAGTTAGAGTTGCAGGAGTGAGGGGAAAGAGAGAGAGCGTAGCCTACATTGAATGAGAGAGGGAATTATGGGACGGCCATGCTGGTTCAATCATGTGTAAAGGAGATACATAAGAATCATTCATTTATTTTTTATTTCTCGTTTATCGAATTTCTCTCTTGAAATCTGATGAGTCTCCTCTTTATTATATCTACTGAAGAAGTTACTTTCGCTTTTTAATTTCGAAAGGAGGAAATCTTCATAAGCTCTATCATAACAACAAGGCTCATTCAGTTTTGATAATAATAATAATAATAATAATAATAATAATAATAATAATAATAATAATAATAATAGTTGACTTCTTACACTTAAATTATTATAATATAACCTTTAACACCTAAAAACATATTTCATTTGTCTCATTATAAAAGCCGAGTAGATCTGCAGAGAGAGAGAGAGAGATGAGAGAGAGAGAGAGAGAGAGAGAGAGAGAGAGAGAGAGAGATCCCAGTGTTTTGAGACAAGCATCTGTATATAAACTCATACAGTAGATTTCCTAATAGATTCAGCGCCATTAAGATGCCAAACCTTGCAGTGACAAACCAGACATTGACAAAGATTTCTGCCCTTAAGCAAAAAAAAAGAAAGAAAAAAAAAAACTTTCCCGTCGGCTGTGCAAAAAACCCATTCCACTTGACGGATAAAAACTTTTGTTCTGAATCAATCCAACTCGATCTTTTTTTCCCGGATATATAAAAATCCAGAAGAAGTGGGGAAGGGGAGGGGGAAGGGGGAGGGGGAGGGGGAGCCACGATAAATTCAATTTTGAGGACCGAATGACATACAACAGAGAAGGAGAGAGAGAGAGAGAGAGAGAGAGAGAGAGAGACATTAGTCTAACCGGATCCACCATTTTTCTTCTTTGATAAAATTGGGCAGGAATTTCCGTCGCTCGTCGGTCTCCTCGCCTCTGTGAAATATAAAAGTCAGTTTTTCTCAGGAAATATATTTTAAAAAAATAGAGTGGGTTTACGGAGACCAACAGGGTCAAACAAAGTGAAGTTCCAGAGGTCTTTGATAACTGACATCAAATGCCGTGGCACTCTATTCATACGAGGACATTTCAGTGTCAACATACGAGCAAACTTTCGATGAAATACATCGAGATGTTTATAAGCCCCGCTCTCATTTCTGAGAGAGAGAGAGAGAGAGAGAGAGAGAGAGAGAGAGAGAGAGAGAGAGAGAGAGAGAGAGAGAGAGAGAGAGAGAGAGAGAGTTCTCCAATAAGCCCTTGTTATGTACCTTTGTGAAGGATCATTGTTCCAGGAAGGTCCAGAGCCGTTAGCCCTCCCCCCCCCCCCACTTAATCCTTCAGCAACACGTCCTTTAAACTAATAAAAGGAAACTAGAGCAACTGCACTGCTTCTCTCTCTCTCTCTCTCTCTCTCTCTCTCTCTCTCTCTCTCTCTCTCTCTCTCTCTCTCTCTCCCCAAATCTATAAGGAGCTTCAATGTCAAAACAAGAAGGAAAACAGTGAGTAACCAGCCAGCGAAATAACCACACCTGGACACTTAGACCATTGATCTGTTCCCAGGACCCCCTCCCTGCCTGCCTGCACAAACTTTTTCACAAGAAATTGGTTCCTTTAGAAGCCACAGCCATTGTTCAATCCTCATACATTCAGAATAACCTTCCATGATGGTAGTTCTCCTTCCCCTATCGTTGAACTCTATACGGACAGAACAGAACCAGTCTCCCATCACAGAAAGAGAACTTTGGATACCAGGAAGTCATCGAGTGGGGAAAACTTGAGAGAAAGTCAAACAGTATCACGAAGGAGGCATGGGATTAAAATACACTCACGACCAGAAGGTTAAATTAGAGAAGACAACAAAGGTCGTTCCAGGGTCAATCGGGGTCAAAGAAGGTTGAATGAAGGGCAAAATAAGCCAACGGACGAATTGTGACGCCATGACCAAAGGCTCGTTTCAGGTCACAATATATACAAAGCGACAGAGTGGGTTCTAAGAATTCAGCTTTCTTGCTGGACAATCAAAAATTCACATAATAATACCTCAAAGAATTGGCAGAAGCAAGTCAGTGCAATGTATGAATTATAGATTTCTGGAAGCAAAGTCAGAAGTACCATTTATTATTCAATTAGTATTCTGACATATTTCCTAAAGCTCTTGGATATTCCATAAGCCTAAGCCTTCATGGGAGACTACACAGCAAATATACTCTTTGGCAAACAACCACTGAATCTAGCTAAATCATTTCAATAGTCCAGTCCAGAAAGCCTCAGTCATTTATAGATAGAACACACAAAGCATTTTAACTGAATTGCAATTATCGTTTCATTTAAAAAGTCTTCTCGACTTAGATAAGAAGACCAAGACTTGCCATACCCATAAAATATCAACGCCTGAGTACTAGTAGTCAATAGTAGTAAATCTGAGCAGTAGTAGTAGAAGAAGTAGTAGTAAATCGTAGTAAATATGATACGTAATAATACGTAGTAAATCGTAGTAAATCTGCCCATGAAAACTGGAAATCATGAATGACGGTACCTTGGCCATGAATGAGAGCATCTTCGTCACTCAATGACGCAAATCACTTCTTCTTTCTTTCATTGACTGAGAGAATTCATCAACTGTAGAGGGAAAACAGAAGCTGGAAAGATCAAGAGGAAGAATTAGAGGCCCATCACCCAAAGGCGCCATCCAATAGGACCTGCAATGATAATGAGTCCCTCATTCATGATCAATGGTGATGTCTGAGGGGCCACAATGAAATTAGATATTCACTCCTCATCATAATCAATTGGGGGGAGGGGGGTGTTGGGGTTTGGGGGCGGAGGGAGCGGGAAGGAGGGAGAAGAGGCGTTGATCTGATGCCCTGTCAACCACTAACCGAATTCATTAAATATGATAATTATACCACTCTCTCTCTCTCTCTCTCTCTCTCTCTCTCTCTCTCTCTCTCTCTCTCTCTCTCTCTCTCGTGATGAAATCTTCTGACAAACACAACTCCCAAGAGCACATGAATAACAGAGAATTCTCTCTCTCTCTCTCTCTCTCTCTCTCTCTCTCTCTCTCTCTCTCTCTCTCTCTCTCTCTCTCTCTCTCTCTCTGCTTTAAAGGAACCGAAGTGAAAGAATCATCTTATAAACATAGCTCTCTTCAGTGCAAATATGAAAGGACAATTACTCTCTCTCTCTCTCTCTCTCTCTCTCTCTCTCTCTCCTCTTCATTAATCCCACTCGGATTGTTGACCCGAGGGTGTCTGCGTGGAAATGAAGGCACGAGACATTCCAGAGATTGGTCTCCTTTCGCTGTTTGGATTCGGGATTCAATCTTGGATACGTTTAGACGAGCCGAGGAGGGGACATTAGTAGAGAGAGAGAGAGAGAGCCAAATTCTCCTTTATCTCGGCCAAGGCGGTTTTAGGAAGATCAGAGTTTGGAATGAAAGCTAAAGACTTCTATTTCAGGCTTAATCTGATTCCTGATCCAATATTAATTTTTTTATTTCCTTAAGGCCGGCGATGAATGCACTTGGAGGATATTCTCTTGACTTCTTCGTCCTGACTTGAAAATTCCTAGAATTGGATAAATGAACTGAAGGAAGACATTAATGATAAATTATTCCGAAAATGAAGAGGATTTGAGAGAGAGAGAGAGAGAGAGAGAGAGAGAGAGAGAGAGAGAGAGAGAGAGAGAGAGAGAGAGAGAGAGAGATTCCCACAGGCTGTATGGAGTAACAGGAGGATCACCTGGAAGAACTGCTACTGAACCATGACCTTGGAGAGGAAGGCGGACTTATCCTTGCGGAACTCCATCTGCTATCTACTGCACTTTAGCTTCCTCTACCCACCGCTGACAACTCGACATTATTCATCAATTACAAAAACTGAATGCCATGAAAAAACTCCGAAGTTTTTCAGGGAAGTATATAAGCCCTGATATCATCCAAGTCACAGTTGCCATGCATCAAGTCTCCATCAGGTGGGAAAGTTGCCACCTCATCGGATGACATCTCTCTACATTTCCTCTGTAACTTCGAAATTAAATCCTAAATACTTGAGAGGAGCAGAATAGGATGTGTGGGGATGGTGCGTGTCTAGGATAGGGGTAGGATGGAGGATGGATTGAGGCTTAAGGAAGATGACAGAGAGAGATATTCCTCGTTTATCTCAGCTGCGGCAACTTGGGGACAGTTAGAATTCGTTAGTAAGGCGTTGAACATACTATACAACATAGTCTAGTCCTCTCTCTCTCTCTCTCTCTCTCTCTCTCTCTCTCTCTCTCTCTCTCTCTCTCTCTGCTGTTCTTAGCCCTGGTAGAGAACTTGCAAAGCAAAAGAAATGACTTATAGTTTTTAGATAAAAATTGTCAAAAAATAAAAGAGATTTATTATGAATATTTATTTATTTCCAAACTTTAATTGAAAGTAAATGATAAAAGTACACTTTACCATGTTATAAAAAGTTACTATGATTTATAATTAATGATACTCTTACGGCAAAGCATAAAAAGAAACAAAAAATATAATACGGGCGACTATAAATTGGTAAAGAAAACATTTAATGAGCAAATATATTACTTGTGAAGTAAAACAAGAAGTTGATATTATTACACATCTCATTAATCACTAGTTCAATAAAAATCACATTATGAATGATACCATTACAAGTTATAATAATGAGGACCAGTCCTCAGTTTGTGGGTAATACACATTGTTAATGAATGGTATTAATGTCCGCTAATTGCACATTACTTGTTTCTCTCTCATCTTTGCCACTTCATTCTTTATGTCATTCTCACATAAGGAAAGAATCATTAGCATTCTTTGGCCCCAGAAAGTAAAGCAATACCAAAAATTATATGATTTTCGAACATAAATTTATTGTATTTCTCATTCCTTAAAACGGCAAACCTCCAACTTTCTATTTCTTTAACTTTCTCACTGTGAATAATTAACCGCTTTCCCGTTCTCCCCACATGTTACAGTCACCTAGGAACCATTTCGTAAGCTATTGTCTGTACTTGCACCTATCCATGCACTTAGAAGTTGTGACACGACCAGCAAGGTTTCAATGAAACTTGCTGTATTGAAGGCAGCAGAGCAAGGTGGAATAGAGTTAATCAAGGATTTTGGAACGAATAAAGAACTTTCTCATGATATGGAAATCAAAGCAGAGCAGTTTCTTGCCCGAGCCATTGGTGGAGTCAACACAGATACGTTCAGTGAGCTGCGAAATTTCCTGTGCCATCATGAAAGCATTAAAAACAATTTTGAAAGACTTGTTCCAACTTCAAATAGCATATATACAGCTTCATATTAAGCGAGCTTTTTTTGCAATGTTATCACTGGACAAATGCCACACAAGCTACCATAGATATGCTGAATCCACTAGATTATGGTTACGTTTTGAAAGGTAACTTCCTTGTACCGCTTATTGTTTCTGAACCTGATCAACCGCCCCGCCCCCCCCCCCCCCAACGATTTTCCACTTCCATGCACCTGTGAAAAATGCTTTAGGTGAAATGTATGTCCTTGCCGTGTAGCAGACATTAGTTGCTGTGAATCACATAATAATACTATAAGAAAGAGTCATAATGATTCCAAAGACGGTGAAGATGATTTAATCATGGTGGAATGTGAAATGAAGGTTTCAGAGTGTGATTTTTTTTCCAAACAATTAATAGTTCGTTACACAAGTGTATGATTTATTTGCTTAATTTTACTACCGCACAGTACTGGGAGACATAGATAAACAATTATGTATGAATAAATTTCTTTTCATTTTAATTTTTTTTTTATTTATACCCTTAATCTGATGAAAATTCATGTCAGACCATTCTATTATTTATTCTCCTATTCAAAACCTTTGAAATAATATGCATATTGAGTATATTCTGGTCACTTATTGACTTCTATCATTTTTGTCAGGTGGCCATCTTGGATTTCAAAATGGCGGAAAACAGGCCATTTGTGGAACATGTGACAAATTTTTTTTTTTATGTCCAAACAACCCTTCAACAAGATCTGAAGTCAAATTTAGGGTACATGATCTTAGTGGCAGAGGGGACCCTACCAGGCGCCATGACTGTAGCGAGGTGTAATTTTCTTTAGAGAAAAAGCTGTCTGTTGTCTAGAATAGGCCTAAAATTGCTAATTTCAGCGATTTTATTATGCCTCTTGAGTGATAGGCCTACTATGTAGAGATATTGTTATTTCCCTCTTGAACAGGAGGAAACCCTTAGTTCTGAAATATTATGACGGATTCTCTACACGTTCGCGAGAGGTAGACCCTCACCTATCAACCCATCTTTTTGTTATTATCCTTGGAGGCACTCAGTAAATAAAAGCGTCAATGATAACACTGAAATCCCTTTATCAAATAATAAAAAAAGTCTGTGGCATCAAGTTTCTGGAAATATCTCTTGTTGTTTCACCTGAAAATGATTGCTAAATTTTAGAACCTGTTTTTATGTCACTGATACATTATCGTCTCTGAATATTACTATCAGGCTTTTAATGAAAAATAATAGAACAACATAT
>JANJGK010006509.1:12500-15000 GCA_039081455.1 Macrobrachium rosenbergii
AAACTGAATCCAGTAGCATGTCTGTAGATAGCCTCTGTGAGAAATAAACCGCCTACAAGCTGATGACTGCTCACTCACTTTGAAGAAAGTCTAAAGTTTTCAATTCTGCTCGTCCTAGTCTCAGCCGTAGAAATTCCATTTCCCTGTGCAACTGACGCGAAAGATCCCGCTTTCAGTATAATTAATTGCTGGGAAGCATCTGTTCTCCTATGCATCCTCCTAATTCTATTTCCCCTCCTTCCCTCTAAAGGACCTGACGCAATTTCACTCTTCATCTGCAAGTTTTTATATTTTTATCTAACCTTATTTCAGGGCTTCCCCCTACGTGTGTATCTTCCATTAGAGCGAAAGGACATTTCCAATTAGGTGCCACTTGTTAAGGAAAAGTAAATTTTGCCCCGAGGGTTTTTGGCCTCCTTGTTTGTTTGCTTTGGGTAACTGCTTCTGGGGGAACACTGGGTGCAGTCCTGTTTCCTCTGTTGTCAGGGATTTTCAGATTTTCATTAACTCCAGTTGATTAGAAATAAAGTTACTTGTAACGCTAAAAAGTGTAATGATGCCTCACTAAGAAGCCCCATGTTGTCACACAATGAAGTATGTTGTCAGTCAATGAAATGTCACGTTGTCACACTAAGAAGGCCCTTGTTGTCACACTAAAAGTAATATGCAGTCTGCCTAAAAAGTGTAATGATGTCACACTAAGAAGTCCCATGTTGTCACACCAAGAGGTATCATGTTGTCAGACCATGAAGTTCTGTGCATAACTTTTTCCTTGCAATTGCAAAGGTGTTGTCAGTGAATACCATTTGCCCTGATGCTTATGAAGACATTTGTGGGAGGATGTGATTCAGAATACTACAGGATTCTGGATGGATGTTTCAAAAGCTCCTTTGATACTGCAATTGCGGAGGTACTAATTGTTCTTACCTTATGAATAAACGATATAAAAATATGGTCACATTTTATCGTATACCTCTTTGTCATTTTGAATTTGAAAATCCCATTATCACCCCCATGTTTTAATGTGTGCTTTGAATGTTTATAATGGCGTTCGTTTAGTTCGTGAATGACATAACCTAACCTAACCTCACCTAACCTAACCTAACGTAACCAAGGGCACCCTGTCCTTGCCCTAGTGAATATTAGTCTGAAAACATTCCATGAATTTCCCTTTATCTGAATGAGAACTGTCAGTGGGAATAAAGTCCTTTTATTTCAGTCTTTCTGTGTTTTTTTTTTTCCCACCCAAAAACCCCCACTTTCCCATTGCGGTCCAGGGATTGTGAGGATATGATGGTGGGTCTGCTATCCATCTCTTTAAAAGGACTCATTTGCGAACGAATATACTTATTTCAAAAACGTTCAAAATAGCACTCAAAATATAGGAAAATTATATTTTCAATCCAAAATGAAATATGGTTTAAAGTGAAATATTACCGAAAAATAATTTGTACAAAGGAATGCGTTTAAATTGTTTTATTAGGAATAATCTCTCTCTCTCTCTCTCTCTCTCTCTCTCTCTCTCTCTCTCTCTCTCTCTCCTCTCTCTCTCTCTCATCATAACTAGCATGTGGGAAAATTGCGCTTCCAAAATGACATCCCTAAAATAGAAAAATTACATAATATCGAAAATACATTTTCCATCGTTATTTTCGCTTCTCCTTTTCTGTATTTCGTAGACTTAGAGAGAGAGAGAGAGAGAGAGAGAGAGAGAGAGAGAGAGAGAGAGAGAGAGAGAGAGAGAGAGAGAGAGAGAGCGAGAGAGAATCTAGTTTGCGTTTGGTGGTATTCAGTTAACCTGACGGAGAATAAGAACATTTAAGTTCTCAGGAAAGGTGGCGAATATATATATATATATATATATATATATATATATATATATATATATATATATATATATATATATATATATATATATAATATATATAATCAGAAAGCTACCAACGTCCTTTAATATCCAATTCGCTCTCTAGTCATATATATATATATATATATATATATATATATATATATATATATATATATATATATATATATATATATATATATATATATATATATATAATGTATATATATATATATGTATATATATATACACACACATATATATACAGTATATATATATATATATATATATATATATATATATATATATATATATATATATATATATATATATATATTATATATATATATATATATATTATGGGCCTTGATAATGTGAAACATGAAACACTGTGGTCTGACAACATGAAAATTCTTTGTGTGAAAACATGGGCCTTGATAATGTGACAACATGACACTTTGTGGTCTGACAACATGCAACTTCTTAGTGTGACAACATGGGCCTTAATAGTGTGACAACATGACACTTTGTGATCTGACAACAGGAAACTTCCTGGTGAGACAACATGGGCCTTGATAGTGTGACATGAAACTTCATGGTGTAACATGATCTTGATAGTGTGACAACATGACAATTTGTGGTCTGACAACATGC
>JANJGK010006510.1:2500-12500 GCA_039081455.1 Macrobrachium rosenbergii
ACGTCCTTTAATATCCAATTCGCTCTACCTCGGAAATAATATATTTTCATATATGTTACCGAAGGGGAATTTTTTAGTTGATAATAAGTCCACCGTCCCGTGGGGTCGAACCAGCGATGGACGAGGACTCAGGATTACAGGGACGCACTAACACAGTCGGCCACAAGAGAGGTATAAGTGAATATCACCTCCCATCAACTCACCCGTCGAACTCAGGTGTTTTGCATTTGGAGACGATATCCACCCACCTCTGCCATGTTGACCGTGTAGTGCGTTTGTCGCACATAGCCATATTATGACTATTTATCACATCACCGTGATTCATATACAATCAGAAAGCTACAAACGTCCTTTAATATCCAATTCGCTCTACCTCGGAAATAATATATTTTCATATATGTTACCGAAGGGGAATTTTTTAGTTGATAATAAGTCCACCGTCCCGTGGGGTCGAACCAGCGACGGACGAGGACTCAGGACTACAGGGACGCACTAACGCAGTCGGCCACAAGAGAGGTATAAGTGAATATCACCTCCCATCAACTCACCCGTCGAACTCAGGTGTTTTGCATTTGGAGACGATGTCCACCCACCTCTGCCCACAGTGATTCATATACAATCAGAAAGTTACAAACTTCCTTTAATATCCAATTCGCTCTAACTCGGAAAATAATATATTTTCATATATGTTAACCGAAGGGGAATTTTTTAGTTGATAATAAGTCCACCGTCCTGTGGGGTCGAACCAGCGACGGACGAGGACTCAGGTCAACATGGCAGAGGTGGGTGGATATCGTACTCCAAATGCAAAACACCTGAGTTCGACGGGTGAGTTGATGGGAGGTGATATTCACTTATACCCCTCTTGTGGCCGAGTGCCGTTAGTGCGTCCCCGTAGTCCTGAGTCCTCGTCTGTCGCTGGTTCGGACCCCACTGGACGGTGGACTTATTATCAACTAAAAAATTCCCCTTCGGTAACATATATGAAAATATATTATTTCCGAGTGGTAGAGCGAAGTTGGATATTAAAGGACGTTTGTAGCTTTCTGATTGTATATGAATCACGGTGATGTGATAATTAGTCTATTAATATAGCTACGTGCGACAAACGCACTACACGGTCAACATGGCAGAGGTGGGTGGGATATCGTCTCCAAATGCAAAACACCTGAGTTCGACGGGTGAGTTGATGGGAGGTGATATTCACTTATACCTCTCTTGTGGCCGAGTGCGTTAGTGCGTCCCCGTAGTCCCTGAGTCCTCGTCCGTCGCTGGTTCGACCCCACGGGACGGTGGGACTTATTATCAACTAAAAAATTCCCCTTCGGTAACATATATGAAAATATATTATTTCCGAGGTAGAGCGAATTGGATATTAAGGACGTTTGTAGCTTTCTGATTGTATATGAATCACGGTGATGTGATAAATAGTCATAATATAGCTACGTGCGACAAACGCACTACACGGTCAACATGGCAGAGGTTGGTGGATATTGTCTCCAAATGCAAAACACCTGAGTTTGACGGGTGAGTTGATGGGAGGTGATATTCACTTATACCTCTCTTGTGGCCGACTGCGTTAGTGCGTCCCTGTAGTCCTGAGTCCTCGTCCGTCGCTGGTTCGACCCCACGGGACGGTGGACTTATTATCAACTAAAAAATTCCCCTTCGGTAACATACATGAAAATATATTATTTCCGAGGTAGAGCGAATTGGATATTAAAGGACGTTTGTAGCTTTCTGATTGTATATGAATCACGGTGATGTGATAAATAGTCATAATATGGCTACGTGCGACAAACGCACTACACGGTCAACATGGCAGAGGTGGGTGGATATCGTCTCCAAATGCAAAACACCTGAGTTTGACGGGTGAGTTGATGGGAGGTGATATTCACTTATACCTCTCTTGTGGCCGACTGCGTTAGTGCGTCCCTGTAGTCCTGAGTCCTCGTCCGTCGCTGGTTCGACCCCACGGGATGGTGGACTTATTATCAACTAAAAAATTCCCCTTCGGTAACATACATGAAAATATATTATTTCCGAGGTAGAACGAATTGGATATTAAAGGACGTTTTGTAGCTTTCTGATTGTATATGAATCACGGTGATGTGATAAATAGTCATAATATGGCTACGTGCGACAAACGCACTACACGGTCAACATGGCAGAGGTGGGTGGATATCGTCTCCAAATGCAAAACACCTGAGTTTGACGGGTGAGTTTGATGGGAGGTGATATTCACTTATACCTCTCTTGTGGCCGACTGCGTTAGTGCGCTCCCTGTAGTCCTGAGTCCTCGTCCGTCGCTGGTTCGACCCCACGGGACGGTGGACTTATTATCAACTAAAAAATTCCCCTTCGATAACATATATGAAAATATATTATTTCCGAGGTAGAGCGAATTGGTATATAAAGGACGTTTGTAGCTTTCTGATTGTATATGAATCACGGTGATGTGATAAATAGTCATAATATGGCTACGTGCGACAAACGCACTACACGGTCAACATGGCAGAGGTGGGTGGATATCGTCTCCAAATGCAAAACACCTGAGTTTGACGGGTGAGTTTGATGGGAGGTGATATTCACTTATACCTCTCTTGTGGCCGACTGCGTTAGTGCGTCCCCTGTAGTCCTGAGTCCTCGTTCCGTCGCTGGTTCGACCCCACGGGATGGTGGACTTATTATCAACTAAAAAATTCCCCCTTCGGTAACATACATGAAAATATATTATTTCCGAGGTAGACACGAATTTGGATATTAAAGGACGTTTGTAGCTTTCTGATTGTATATGAATCCACGTGTGATGTGATAAATAGTCATAATATGGCTACGTGCGACAAACGCACTACACGGTCAACATGGCAGAGGTGGGTGGGATATCGTCTCCAAATGCAAAACACCTGAGTTTGACGGGTGAGTTGATGGGAGGTGATATTCACTTATACCTCTCTTGTGGCCGACTGCGTTAGTGCGTCCCTGTAGTCCTGAGTCCTCGTCCGTCGCTGGTTCGACCCCACGGGACGGTGGTGGACTTATTATCAACTAAAAAATTCCCCTTCGATAACATATATGAAAATATATTATTTCCGAGGTAGAGCGAATTGGATATTAAAGGACGTTTGTAGCTTTCTGATTGTATATGAATCACGGTGATGTGATAAATAGTCATATATATATTATATATATATATATATATATCTATATATATATATATATATATATATTATATTATATATATATATATATATATATATATATATATATATATATATATATATATATATATAATGTAATGGTCACATTTTACCAGATACGTATGTAATGTAATAGCCACAATGCCCTCTTAACTTCTCGTATTCTTCACAGCTTTTTGTATGAGCTTGTTAATACAAAGCCTTAGATCCAAATGCACGATATATGAAGCAATTCTGATGTCCGTGTAGCGGGAATCGAACCCACATCCCGAGAAAATCTCGGAGAGAGAGAGAGAGAGAGAGAGAGAGAGAGAGAGAGAGAGAGAGAGAGAGAGAGAGAGAGAGAGAGAGAGAAAGAGAAAGAGAGAGAGAGAGAGGGGGGGGGATAATAAGAAACATTTAGGATAATCTGTACATGGTCGTTATCAAAGTAACTTGAGGGAGGAAGGAATGAGAAAAACCCAGACAAATTCTACTACACCGAAGAGAATTGTGATAAAAAGCGCCCCGAAGAAAATCAACTTCATAAATCGTCTTTATAAACTTACAAGTCTTTTTATAAAAAACGGTCTTACAATTACAAAACTTTGTTAATTCGGGCGGTCTACAGAAAACTATCGGTTTTCTGAATACGCTATTGTACGGTTTTTGCTAGGCCAGAGGAAGCTCCTTTCTAAGCGAAATACATAAAACAGCACTTGCACAGAGAGAGAGAGAGATGAGAGAGAGAGAGAGAGAGAGAGAGAGAGAGAGAGAGAGAGAGAGAGAGAGAGAATTGTTCCGGCAAGATGACTGCAAGGGAAAGCATTCGTGCTCAGAAGAGAAAGAGGTTTACTTTTGCAACTGGAGACAACAAGAAAATGAAATGGAATTCCGCGTTCATTGAATACTTCAAGCATTAAACATCCCACAGCAATATTAGTGTGTAAAATGTAACTATGCAAAACATCTAATTCAGTTCCCTCATCGGTGTACAGCATCCCTTACTTTCTGTGGTATGCAAGCTGTAAATCTTATCCCCAAACCTAGAGGGGTAACTGAAGAGAAGAGAGTCAGAGGAGATCTTACCCAGAGTAGGCACTGATATCGTACTCCAGTCGAGGAGAACCCTTCAATACACATTCTCTAATCGTTACCTCTTCGGCTAATTGATCTGGTAGCTCGTTCTCATGAGGAATAGCGGACGGCATTCAGCCCCACTTGGAAGGATTATCCAAGAATAATATCTAGAAGCCAATCAGAATTTCTGTTGTTTTCTTATTCTGTCAATAACGTTCTGAAATATGAACATTGTGCATTTAATTTCACATGTTCGTGAAGTATTCCAATCTATAAAATCTGGGAATAATGTCATTTGGGTCAAGTTAACGTGTAGAAATATGATGGTAGGAGAGACGATGAAGAGTGGAATGAAGTACATATCTATTTATCTGTCGATGATGACCAGTAAATTTCACTGTGCCAGCGAATGCTAATTTTGTCTCAAAAGTCACTGATCTTAGATGCTTGCTTTTGAAATATTTAATAAAATTGCTTACAAAAATCAGTATGTGATCTGAGGCATTTATCACTGTATGCCATACACAGATCACATCTTCCTTTAATAATAGAAGATGTGAAACTCCAATAAGTACAGGTTATAGGATCTGTTTCCTTTGAATAGCGATTGCAAGTAATTCTGGCAGAAATTATAGTATGGCAGCTTTATTTTCTTTAATAAACACACATAGACCTGTAAAAAACATAACCTATAACAGAGGCATCCTTACTGAGCTCTGATAAAATGTTGAACCTTCAGTCTGAAAAAGCAATGAACATAATTCATTGAGGTGATTTGTGTTAATTATGAGTGGTAATGAAAATAATGGTACTGTCGGTTTGCTTTAAAAAATGCAAGATAAAGTAAATAATCTTTTAGATACCCAGGTTTTTTAAAGACGATGTATCTAACCTTTATTAGCGAGAATCGGGGGATGTAATAAGGTTGTCTGGTCTGCAGAATTGATAATGTTATCAATAATATCAAGCTTCCAGTCTTCAAAGGGTGGTTTCATCTTTGTTCCGTTGAAGATGAAAGATTCAGGAATCTTCTCTTCAAATGAAAACGTGTTAAAAACTTATTTTTCTTTTGTCAGATGACCACTAAAAAGCTGATTCATGCTTCTTTGATTAATGATAGCAGATTAAGTAAACGTCTTTCCGTATGAAAATGTACTAAGAACCAGTGTTTCTTTGTTCTGATGATACGTGGCCTGAACTAAAATTTGCAGAACGAGTCAGTGTACACTACCCACTGATCCCCCCCTCTGTTTAGTTATGTTTTATGCCGAATGAATGTCGCAGTACTACTGCTTTCTCTCTCACGAGTGCTTCACATTAACCTCTATGTTGTGTGTACCCACCCTCCCTCTCTCTCTCTCTCTCTCTCTTCTCTCTCTCTCTCTCTCTCTCTCTCTCTCTCTCTCTCTCTCTCTAGTTGTTCATCCCTTCTGACGCAAATACCCTGAGTTAAGAAACCCATTGGAAAAAGAAAACTTTACGTCAAGTTTCTCCTTTGAAGCAGAAGTTACCTTAACACTCGGTTGTGTCTTGAAGTTGTGGCTCTCGCAAAAGTTAGAGAGCGCAATGGGATGGAAAGGAAAAAACGGGAAGGGGGAAAAGACAAAACGGAAAGGAAGGAGAACTCTTGATGATGAAGGGTGCAAATCTCACTTGAAAAAAAAAAAAAAACATACACGGAATAGTTAGACATGAACAGTGTCACAGATTTCATGCTGATATCACTAAGACTTTATCAGTCTTCCCTTTTCATTCTTTTTGTGACTGTCTTACTTCCTCCTCCGCCCATTTTCGTCACGTCCTATCAGTCTCTTCTTCAGTGAATCTCCACAGCCTTTTGTGAAGTAATAGAAGAGACATTGTGATTTATACTCTAATTCTCGAGTGTGTGTATTTAATGTATCAAAAAAACGACTTCCTTATTCTCAGCTTCACGCATATCACAAAGTAAGGCGAAATTAAATAACTTTTTTTTAATTGCTAGAAAAGGGGTAAACAATGAGTAACTTACGATCAAGGAGCTAGGGCAGCAATCAGTGATAAGGGTGACTTTATTTTCAAGAAATAAAAATCAGAAACCGGAAGAACCATTAATAGGGCTGCATATGTAATAAATAAATATTTATATATATATGAAAGACATAATCATAATGATGATGATAATTGTAAATAGAACTATGCACTGTTTGAATATACGGCAACGTATCTGTTTCTTACCAGAAACCAAACACTATAGGATATGAAACAGTACAAACACTAAAAAACTGATTTGAAACGCCAGTTTATGATGAAATTTCCACAGAAACTGAACAGAGTTCAACGTAGCAAAACCCACTGAAAGCATTCCTTTCACATTTATCGTCAACACAGGGAACTTCGAGCTGAATAATATAATCAGTCGATCAGTAATCGTTATCATCATCATTGTTATCGTTATATTCTAAACAATTACAACGACCCAAATATCACATTTCCTTTCTTTTACTTCATCACTTTATGCGTAGTATTAAAGAAAACGTTGCTTCAGCTGCGTACAATAAAATCAAGAGAGGCAGAAATCACTGAATATAATAGAAAACATGCAAAAATGCGCACAAGTTTCTTCTGCGCAATCGAGTTTTCTGTACAGCGTATAATGCTGTATGAAATTCCCAGCCACGGCCCATGAAACTCTCAGCAGCGGCCCCCCTGAAACTTTCAGCCACTGTCCGGTGGTGGCCTGTGTTGTTAGCACCTATAGCGGTGCCATGCGCACGATCATGGCTAACTTTAACTTTCAATCAAATAAGAGCTACTGAGACTAGAGGGCTGCAATTTGGTATGTTTCATACTTTGAGGGTGGATGATCAACATACCAGTTTGCGACCCCCTAGCCTCAGTAGTTTTTTAAGATCTGAGGGCGGACAGAAAAAGTGCGGACAGAAAACTAAAAGACCGTAACTACAAAAAAGAAAAGCTAACCTAATTTACTGTCTAAATTAACATGGAAACTATAGGTTTTACTCAATTTCTGAAACTGGAAAAATTCAACACTATTACATCCATAACTTTGATTCATGTATCATGGAATCGTGACCATTTGATATTCCCATCGCTCTAATTTCTCATGTTTTCAAAAATGGGAACCCAGTTCATTCAGAACACTGATAATAATAATAATAATAATAATAATAATAATAATAATAATAATAATAATATTCGTTACTCTTTTAATCATATCAACAACCTGACCATCCGGAATAATTTAATCATAGCCATTATATTTCATAATGGTGGGGAATTCTCAGCATTTAGTGTGGTCAAAAGATAATTAAAGACGCAGTAACATTGATTAATTTCGTGATAAACGCGTCCATATACCGTTAACGATTCAGGCACGATATTGGAATAAATACATTATGTAAGCTATTACATACGGAAACTCATTTATGACTTCATTAAAGTCTGGACCTTGAAATCATTTGCTCTGTAACTACGTTTTCCAAACGCATTCAGAGAGAGAGAGAGAGAGAGAGAGAGAGAGAGAGAGAGAGAGTGAGAGAGAGAGAGAGAGAGAGAGAGAAATTATCAATTAGCCAAAACAGTTTTCGTCACTACTTTCCACTGCGACATTAAAACTTGTGACTGGAAAGGTTAAAATTCAAATTTCCCTCAACGATGAAGCGACATTAGAAGTTTCCATTAAAACTCTGAGTATTCTTTTTCAAGCTGGAAATGGGAAGTATATTTCATCACACACTTTCCACTTTAGCACGTTGTAGGGAATGTTAAAGAAAATTAGCATTGCTGCCAAGTTCACGGTCTTAACATGAAGACGCGCCTTGTTTACATTACTATCAAACTAGATTAGCTGAGTTACATATTATTCATGATTAAGTTTGTTCCAATCTTATTATTTTATTTCTAAGAAATATGAAAACACCACTTTCACTGCCTCTTTAATCGTCTGATGGCTGCGAAGTCTGGAATATTGCCTCCTGTACAGGAAAGTTCCTTTGCATTAACTTCTCCGGACGCCTCGTGGGAATGAAAGGTTTGTTTGCGTACACATTCAAACTTCGATTTTACTTAAATAACAACTGATTTCAACGATTTAATACAATATATAGATTAAAAATACATTTTAGTTTTCTCATGTCATAGAAATCATTCCTGGTTTTCGATAAAATTGAAAATATGAATCGATTTAACAAAACATTATGAAGCAACTGTTGCACTTACGGCTTTTGACGCCATATCACTATTGTCTGAGCTTAAATATTTTGATATAAATAATAAATATCTATCTTTAGACGGGTCCCAAGTTCAAGTTCTCTATAACTAATCCCCCCCCCTCCTCTCTCTCTCTCTCTCTCTCTCTCTCTCTCTCTCTCTCACCACCTTATGGCTTCCGGTGTTCAGATACCAGCAGAATGGCCAGTTCTTTTTTTCTTTGTCATCTACAATAATCGGTATCGTTTTTGTCCATATTATCATTAGAAATTGCTTGTTGTCTGCGTTTGGTAGAATTGTTTTGTTTTTATTGAGAGAGAGAGAGAGAGAGAGAGAGAGAGAGAGAGAGAGAGAGAGAGAGAGAGAGAGAGAGAGAGAGAATTCTGTGACTTCTCACTTTTCTAGAATGTCTTACAGGTATTTATATTCATCATTTAATTTATATATATATATATATATATATATATATATATATATAATATATATATATATATATATATATATACTATATATATATACTATGATTTATGATTTGAATGAAAAAGGCGCGAAAATCGAGCGGGAAAATCCTATGACTTAAAAAGGCCAACGTATTAAAACTGAGAGTCGCAACTATCGGCCTTAAAGCAAGGGAAATAGAGCCCAATTTTTCTATGAAGAGATATTTTACAATACTTTTACGATATTCTGTCTTACATTAATTTACAGCACGCGTCAATCTTACATTTATTTTTCTTAATATACATAGAAATCTTCAATAATTTTCTCGTTATTCAAAGTTCCTTCATTTTTGCCTCGTTTTTATCTCACGTTGATGCTGTTCTTGAGTCGTCAATATTATATATTTTATGATTTTCTCTCCTGGGCACAAGGCTTGGGCATTTTTGTCGCCTGAATCAGCCTGCCCAAGATGATGTTGTCATGCCCGTACAGCCACAGAGAGACTGATTTAGATGGAAAGCTATCAATAAACCTGAGGTTTCACAATTCCAAACCTCCATATTTTCACCCTCTCCACAAAAGACTGTTGGTTTCCTTATTAAGGATGTGGGCATAAGTGGATGTGTATGTGAGTGGGCATTTGGGCATTTGAGCCTCTAGGCCTTCGTCCTTACTGTTTGTTTAAGCTCTGTAATGTCATTTCACATAGTCACATACACCTCCACCCACACATAAAAACACGATCGTATTCTAGATTATTCCAGCAGAATTACCAGAAGGAAGACATCTGCAAGAATAGATCTAGATATCCGACTATTTGCCCGCTTTGACAGAGATCTTCTATTAGAAGAGTCTTCATGAAGGGACATAGCATACTTGAAGGAACTGAGTCCCTTCTTTCTGCAGAGCCGTCTTCTAGATTATTCGAGGTAGATAGACAGATAGTTATTAGATAGATAGAATGTGTTCAGTGAGAGAAGAAGCCTTTCAGTTAACGCAAGTGGGGCAGGATCGAACCTTCTCTGATCCCTGAATAATAGTCTCCAATTCCTGAGAGAGAGCTTTCGTCATTATGGACCCTAAGTAGT
>JANJGK010006510.1:17500-32500 GCA_039081455.1 Macrobrachium rosenbergii
TATAATAATGAATGATATTGTTGAGAATATTTCTCATGTATATCGGGCATCTCATATCACCGACAAATTTATATTTGAAAGTAAAATATAGCAGTTCAATTGAGGCCCATTACAAATGTTCATTCCATAAAGATAAAACTGATACAGTAAAACGCTTTGCAAAAGAAATAATTCGAGGTAGTGTCGGAAGCTGTCATAAAACCTACGCACAGAATAGATTTTGTTGTGTATGAGGGCTAAAAGCCTAAGAAAATGCTTAACAACAGAACGTTTTTGACAGAAAAAATAAAAAAGAAATGAAATGTTATCCCCATTCACGAAAATAAAATTTTACATGGAATGCAAATCAATACGATACAATATGACAAGGCTTGCGGTAACAACGATGCACACGAGACTATACTTATTTTATGACGGAATAAAACTTCGTCTGTTTTCCTAGATATCAGTTGCAATATACAGCATGTTTACTGTCAAGGGGCTAGTCCGAAAAGAAAAACAATGATTTTCAGGAGGCGTTCCTCTAGAGAATTTAATGATAACAGGCCGCACTATATCACTAAATAGGGTAGGACTTGTCAAATGAAGTACGTCTTTTGTCAGGAAAATTTGCAAAAGGATTTTTTTTTACCATAAAAAGCATTGGGAGAATTTAATAAACTGTTCACCGTCACTTTTCCATTATTTTAACACACTATACATGATTCCGTTCGATTTATTAATGCGGCCTCGCAAAAACACAACAATATCTTCACTAAGAAATTGATGAAACTTGTATTCATAATACCTATAATACAAACTCCGTCTTCAAAAATGAGATTAATTTGTAAAATTCATTACGGTGGAAATTACTAGGAAAATTATCGTTTCCTATCAGAAAATTTTTGCAAGGGTTTATAGACCAAATCTGGTTAAAAATCAAAAGGGCAGTTATGGATAGCACACACGCAGTTAACCTTCGCCGTCCCCTCCCTTAAAAAAAAAAAGTAACTCCACTTTTGTTTAAATGATCACATTCTTTACACTGCATTATTTTAATTAGGCAGGTTTCTAGTAATAGAAAAGTCTACTTAATGTGTCTCTATCCTGACTCTCTCTCTCTCTCTCTCTCTCTCTCTCTCTCTCTCTCTCTCTCTCTCTCTCTCTCTCTCTCTCTAGCTTTCTTTTGTTTTTCACTTAAAAATATGCAACAAGCTAGATTTTATTTCTTCTAAAGGATCTAACTGCAGTCCAGAACTCACCTACTAACCATCAACTTCTACCTTTGTAAGGGATGAAACTGTCAGTTTCCCGAAAAGAAAAAATGAGAGGAGTCAGTAAGAAAAAAAAAAAAACACTGGTGCATATGCACTACGTATTAGTAAGAACACTTGAATCTCGAAGCTCAAAGAACTTTTTTACCAAGCCCCTTCATGAGCTTGAAAAGTAAATATTCACATCAACGTTATATCCCATGGCTATGCCAAAATTTCGTGAATTGAGTTTTGACTAAGCGGAATTTTAGTGTGTTCACAGCTGTGCATTCCTTGTTAAAAGGGGGAACTAAGCAATCTGACTTGATATGGAGTTGCTAAATCGAGAAGCTAATAAGTAACCAAAACAAGTAGAACACAATTAATCTAAATTTTTTTCAATACGCGTTAGGAAATCAAACATGTCATGTAATTACTTCTCTCAAAATATATAATGAAAAATAAGATTAAAACGATTTCAAGAGAGAATAATTCCATAGGAAATTAATATATATATATATATATATATATATATATATATATATATATATATTATATATATATAATATATATATATATATATATATATATATATATATATATGTGTATATATATATATTATATATATATATGTATATGTATATATATGTATATATATGTATATATATATATATATATATATATATATATATATATATATATATATTATATATATATATATATATATATATATATATATATATATAAATATATATATAATATATATATATATATATATATATATATATATATATATATATATATATATATATATATATATATATATATATATATATATATATATATGATTTCCTCTACAAACAAAACATATCCATAACAAGCACAAACAATTCCTCGACCATGAAAGCACAGATGCTCTCCAATCGTTATTATTCAGATATTAATCTCCCTATACCGTTATGTTCTCTCTCTCTCTCTCTCTCTCTCTCTCTCTCTCTCCCTAGCTCTTGGTGTTACATTAATGCTGCCTAACTTCGCAACGTTAAAATTCGGGCGCTGCATCGACAAGGTCTCTCGGTTCATTTCTTTTCTTGACAAAAAAATAAAATAAGAGGAAGAATAAAGTAGAGAAAAAAGAAAAACAGGAAGATTATACCCGAGAATCGACCAACCTTGGACACCACTCACGTCAACTCTCAGCTTCATTTATATGCAAATCAGGCTTTGTATATTTTTCGGGCCTTGTTTGACTGTTCCTTAATGCCTAAGCATTTTATGTAAAAATTACTTTACGTGTTTCCCCAAGGGACATTCAAACTGAGGCGAAGGAGAAAATAAACCACGTAAAGAAACCAAAATAAATGCTAAAGAATTTGAGGTTTGAAAACTCGAGAACTGAAATACGTTTTCCAAGTATAATTTACTCACGGGTGCGCATGCATATACCAGCATTGGTGCAGGAAATATGTGTAAGCCGTGTGCTTGTCGAAAATGTTGCTACTGTCATAATGTCATTATACTTAAGCGTGTTTCAAATTATAATTTTTAGTTATTGTGCAAATTTGTTAACTCAACATTTGTACAAAATCTTCCAAAAACTTCTTTTATTGGTTTCTTTAGCCGATCACTCGTGCTCTTCTGTATTGTCCTTCAACGAGAGAGAGAGAGAGAGAGAGAGAGGAGAGAGAGAGAGAGAGAGAGAGAGAGAGAGAGAGAGAGAGAGAGAGAGAGAGAGCTTCTGTGTGTGCGCGTGTATGTGACTTGGGCGCTTAAATTCATGACGCAAAAAGAATGAAACTATTCATTCACTCTGCTGCTGTTACAACAAGTCAAACCTGCTCTAGGTCTCAAATCAACATCTATTGTCTTTTAGAAGACATCTACTGGAAAACATCTTCCAGAAGGCATCATCTAGAAGATATCTTCCAGAAGATATCTATCGGAAGACATCTTCCCGAAGAAATCTATTGGAAGACATCCTCCAGAAGACATCTATTGGAAGACATCTTCCAGATGACATCTATTGGGAGACATCTTCCATAAGATATCTATTGGAAGACATCTTCCAGAAGACAACTTTTGTCTTCTAGAATAATGCAAGTACTGTTTGCATGCTTGGCATGCTTCAATATTGACAATAGACTTGATATACTGGTATGCTATCACCAATCAAGTTTAATGTTTTGTTCTAATGTCGATCATAATTTTACTTTTGAATTTTAGAATTACAAAACGACATTATTATATATTGTGAGATGGATAGTTTTTAAACGGTTCCCTAAAAATAAATTTACATATACATAGCTGAAGAAAATAAACGCTATTTATGCAATCATACTGAAAGATAAACAAAAAACGTTACATAGTAAGAAAATGACTCATTCACAACTTCTTGTTCAACTTCATCAAAAGTGAGGAAAAAAAGCGTGTTCCTTCTTTGAGTGGAATTTTTAACCGATGAAAAGTTTTTGCCAGGGGGCTTCTGGATGCAGAAGTCACACCTTGTAATCGCTTTATAAATCTTCCTTAAAGAAAGATTTTCCTTGCATATTCCTCAAAACCGTGGCAGACAAACACGGATAAGCGTGGGAATGAATGATAGGTGAAAGCAACGCCTGAAACAAGGAAATCATTGAGACAAGAAATAATGTGGGAACAGAGAGAAGATAAAAGGGTGATGAACAGGGCTTTCCACATACAACGCTTCGGAAAAGAGAATGAATTTTGGAAACCAATCATGAATTTGGTAAGATAAAGCAATAGTTGAAGATGGAAGACAGACAGACAGCCAGACAGGCATGTAGAGAAAGGGAATCTAAATAATTTCACATGACAGTATTTCCAGATGCATGTCAAGCGTATGGTCCCAATAAAGCCTAATTAAATGGGAAGACTACTGATCTTTGGCTCTTTAATTATGCAGCAGAGACTCGAAATAAAATTTGAAATAGCTGGAATTTTAATTAAAGGTGAAATGAGTTTTATCCAGCACGAAATTGTTTCACACGTACTTTCAAACTTTTGAAGGGTTTTTCATAACAAATTACTCTCCAGGAAAATTATTACCGCTTAATTACAGAAAATGACTGCGTCTATTATTATTCTGAAAGTCAAAATAGGTGCAACACAAAAAACATGTAAATACACCAACTTTTTTTTTTCCAAAGGGCAACGAATTACCCGCATACTTATGATAGTATCTTGTACAGTAAATATAAAGGGAGAAACTCTGCATAGCAACAATACAAGACTGATGTTAAACTGTTGAAGGGAATCGTGCAATGAAATCCATTATACCAAAAGGGTGTTTATTTGATAATCTTCAGTCACCTCTGAAAAGTTATTCAATCAGATGGCAATGAACCGGGTCGCTTATTCATTGCCTCATCTCCGGAATTAATTCATACAAAGAGTCCTCAGGGGTGTATTGGAATAATCAACGGACCTTTGATTGCCTGACCTTTATCAGTTATGTGCTGAAGGGTAGAGAGAGAAGCAGGGGATACCTTGGAAACATGATGGTGTCGTGAATGGAAGGGAATGGGAAGAGATATAACGAAGAGAACACACATACAGTACAAACAGACAGAAACGAGACAGGCTGACAAACAGAAATCTTGTAAACTTAACGGACAACAGAATGTATACGGAGAGAGAGATAGAGAGAGAGAGAAGAGAGGAGAGAGAGAGAGAGAGAGAGAGAGAGAGAGAGAGAGAGAGAGAGAGGTTCGGAATGCTAAGTTAACGTTATAAAACACTAAGTGATTAATTCTAATCATAATTAAGTTATATTAAATCTAACTAAAGAAATTTTACTAAGGAGAATATTAACACCGATTCATTCGCAATTATTAATTCGTTCTTGTAACTGTACATTGAACACATTAGGAATATCAGTCGAGGAATGTACAAACTCTATTAATGTACTTAAAAAAAAATTTTGTAAAATGTATGGGTTTTCAGAAAGGTAGTTGAGCCTGGGCTTAGAGCAAAGGTGTGAGCAACCTGCAATGGATAAACAAGATTTTTAAATGAAGCAATGACCTCAGAAGCTAATGAGTGTATTGTTCCTCTCTTTCTTTTTTTTTTTTTTACATTCATTGGGCATGATTATTTTCCCAGCCCGCTGTATGTTCATTTGTACCGTTACTCTAAAGTATTTGTATTGTAAATGTCTCTCACTATGTATCAGTCCTCTTGAAGATGTCATAAAAATACTAATGACGAAACCGATCAGGATTCATGCCACGGGTTTCTTGTTTTCCTCTGGTACATGTTCATTATATATACAGTATATATATATATATATATATATATATATATATATATATATATATATATATATATATATATATATATATATATATATATATATATATATATATATATATATATATATATATATATATACATTGAAGATCTTCTCCAGGGTTGATGACAAACTTGATAAAAGAAAAGAAAATATTCAGCTGTTGGTGAATGTCATGTGTCGGAGGTTTTGTCCGCGAGATATATGTAGATTTGTTGGACTGCAATATGTGTCATTCCAGAAATGTGTTATATTTCCTACAAGTAGCTCTTCTTTAGGTTCTGAGTCGGCAAGTCCCTGGGGCACTGTCCAGGATGTTGATAACAGAGACGAGATTCTCTTGTGTGGTTTGCAGCCGCCGTTTTTCACGATATGTTCCCTAATGGCTCCCTCCTGAAAAGGTCGTCATATCCTCTTCATAGACTTATCACAGTCTTTCCCACACTGGTGGCGGGATCTTTCTTATTCCGGTATTTTCTTTATCACCTTTATTTGTTTAGTAGAGTATTATGAAATTGTAGAAGGAAACGTTCCTTAGGTCCCGTTAACATCATTTTCACACACACACACATTATATTTATATATATATATATATATATATATATATATATATATATATATATATATATATATATATATATATATATATATATATATATATATATATATATTATTAGCAAGAATTCGCTAGCAAACTGCCTCCCCTCCCCCTCCTTTGTTGTTGTTGGTTGTTCATTTACTGCCAGCCGGCCGATCGATAGACCATCTGTCTATCGACTTAAAAACAAGGGTTAAAAGATTAAAGGCGCTCCCATTTTTTGATAAAGATCTTTCCCTCGAGGCAAAAGTAATCTGGCTTGGGTGTTTCTCCTACAGGCCAAAACCTCCCCTGCGGGCAGCAGGTGCAATGAGTCAAAGCATCTGTGTTAGATGCACCCCTTGCCCCATAGGAGGGGATAAAAAGCAGAAACCCACGAGGTCGACACACACACGCGGGCTGGAAGATATGGAATGAAGACGTCCTCAACACCTGGCCCCATCGATGCCCTTGCATCCTAACCACGTGGCCCTTTCCAAAGTATACTTTTCCTCGTGCCCTTCGACCGTATTCCAAGTGTTCTTTCCACCGCTGGCCTGCCTCGAGCCCACACGCCATTGCTTGGAGTTTTGAGGAGTCCCCATCGCCTTGCCCCTTTTCGGAAGCCCTTGCATCGCACCACGTGGAAGAAACTCACCCTCGGAAATCGCAAGTCACCCACGGACTGCCTTCTACGCGCCCTCGGAAAATCTGCTAAGGTAAAGTGCCCTGGAAGAGCCCCATTTCAGTCACGCTTTTGTCTCGTAATATTTTCTTAAAGAGAAAGCCAGAAATCTCCCTTGTCTAATGTCCGTGCGCCTCTTGCATCGGCAGTATTAATTCTTTATTACTCCTTTGGCACCCTCAGTGCAGCTTCGAATTCATTATTCTTTTGTCTATTTTCATTACTGGCGTATAATGTGCATATCTCTCATTTCAGAGGGATCCTATCGTGGAAGCTTCTCGGACTGTGGCTGGAATTCCCCAGTTTCATTCAATCTACTGAGTTCCTCTCTCCTGTACTAATGTCATTTATGTAAATACACTACTTTAAATGTGCCCACGTGTTTTACGTAATATTTCCCTCAGTAACCAGAGCCCTATGCTCATATGAAATTCTCCTTTGTTTTCCTATTTTTTTACGTTTTCCCGTACCCACGAAGTCAGAATCACAAGGCTAAATTACCTTAAATTGTTGCTACCTGTCTCACAGAGCATATTTCAAACTAAAACCACGGAAAAACGTAAAAATGGCGACCTGGCCATAGATCTCGTTTTGCAGTTGCAGTTCCCCTAGTATTGCTTTATTGCATTTGCAACTTGCCAGATCAGCTATTAGCAAAGCTAAGCTGGGTACGAGACAATTACGAACCTTTTGTGTAAAACCAGCACACAGATCCAGAAATTCCACGTAAGTAATGTGTTAATCTTAGCAAAACCTTTTTACAATCGTGACTGTTCCTAGGAATTAGAAATAGGGACGCATGTAATCACTGAGAGAAAAGAACCGCCGTATTAGATTCGTTAATGCATGCCTTTCAGGATAGGTAGTTAGGAAATAACCAGTGCTAACCATCCTTTGCTTCGAGGAATAGTGCGAAATTCCCCTGTGTTAAAATCTTTGCCATATCTTTTGCTTCGAGGAATAGTGCAAAAATTCCTGTGTTAAAATCTTTGCCATATTCTTGCTTCGAGGAATAGTGCGAAAGAAATTCCTCTGTGATAAATTTTACTTCGCATTTCGAATGAGCGAACTGTTATTTAGGCGCGAATAAATTCCCACGTGGGACACAACGAAGTCAGCTTGCATTGCTGAAAATTCTCTCAGTGTAGTTAGAATTCGAGTTAGGTGTTAGGAAAGCGAAATTTAAACTCCGCTTATAGGGAAATTACTAGGCCCGTTGTACTGTTATCCTCTCAGACGACTGGGAAATTCCCCGGAATCCCAGACGGGTCTATACATATACGGGTTCATTCACCTAGAATCTAAAAATACCTCCGGTGTTGGCCAAACGACCTGCAACCCCCCACCCCCGCCCATGCCCGCGTGTGTAGCATTTTTTTTTCCCCATTCATTTCTCTTTGGGTTTCCCATTAGTAATTTCTAAGTCCTAAGGGACGAATCGTAATTCCAAGTCCTAAGTGACTCCTAAAATTCTACGTCGTACGTGGCGAGAATTCCTCCAAATTCCACAAATTCCAAGTCCTAAGTGACTCCTAAAATTCTACGTCGCACGTGGCGAGAATTTCTCCAAATTCCAGTCCTCAGAGACTCCTAAAATTCTACGTCGCACGTGGCGAGAATTTCTCCAAATTCCAGTCCTTAGAGACTCCTAAAATTCTACGTCGCACGTGGCGAGAATTTCTCCAAATTCCAGTCCTCAGAGACTCCTAAAATTCTACGTCGCACGTGGCGAGAATTCCTCCAAACTCCAGTCCTCAGAGACTCCTAAAATTCTACGTCGCACGTGGCGAGAACTTCTCCAAATTCCAGTCCTCAGAGACTCATACAAAAATTCTACGTCGCACGTGGCGAGAATTTCTCATTCCTGCGGGAACCCAAAATTAAGTCCTTTTGAGACATTATATAGTGTAGTTCACACACATCTAAGCCCTTACGGGACTGATCATTCTAGTTCGTTAGAACAACTCCTTAACTTCACGCTAAAGCCGGCCAAGTCCGAGCGTGACAAAATCCAACTACGTCTTCCGAGACGCATATTAGACTTCGTTCGCCAAGAACAACCACGTCTTTCCCAGACACATCCAATTTTAACAAAAAGTCTCCCCAGACTTACTAATCAACTGTCTTATTCGGACAGATCCATTCTCCTGCAGTCTGAACAATTGAGTGTTTCAGATTCCTGCAATTGAGTCTTTTCAGACAACCTGAGTCTTCTCAGACATATCCTATACCCATTATTCCAAGATGGCTAATACCAGAGCCCAACAAAACGAGGATTTCAAATTCTACATGTCCGCTGGGAAGGACATGGGACTATCGGGGCAAGATCTGAGAGCATGGGTTCAAGAGCGAGTGGACGATGCCAA
Organism: Macrobrachium rosenbergii; assembly: GCA_039081455.1. Lineage (NCBI taxonomy): Eukaryota > Metazoa > Arthropoda > Malacostraca > Decapoda > Palaemonidae > Macrobrachium > Macrobrachium rosenbergii. The sequence continues at coordinate 26,670 of JANJGK010006510.1, forward strand.
GGCTGAGAGAGCAAGAGAACGTGAAGAGAGGGAGAGAGAACGTGAGGAGAGAGAGAGGGCAAGAATTGCCCAAGAGCAGGAGAAGGATAAAGAACGTGCAGAAAGAGAGAGAGACAGAATTGCCCAAGAACAACGAGAGGAGAGAGAACGAATCGCTCAAGAGCAGGAGAAGGAAAAAGAACGTGCAGAGAGGGAGAGAGAACGTGAGGAGAGGGAGAGAGACAGAATCGCCCAAGAGAAAAGGGAGGAACGAGAATGGGAAGATCGAGAGCGACAGCGCGCCCACGAGCTCCAGATGCTAGAACGACAGCCCGCCACCCCCCCACGCCACCCACCCGCCCCCTGCCGCGGGGATGAGTGCCCTCAGCCAAGCTCACTCGTTCATGCCAAAATGGACCGAGTCCGAACCCGAAGTATGGCTTGAAAGGGCCGAACGAGTCCTGGAGTGCTGCGATCTCTCCCCCCGCGGAACTTCTCTCCCCCCGCGGAACTCTCCCTTGTTCTCACTAAATTCCTGGGCGGAAAGGCCCTCGTTGCTTACCACGCCCTTCCCGCAGACGATCGGGGAAACTGGGAAGCCGTACGCCAAGCAGTTACGAAGGCGTACGAGATTACCCCCGAGCGGTGGAGGAGACGTTGGAGAGAGCAGCCCAGAGAAGCAGGCCAGACTTGGTCCGATTGGGCGTACCATTCAGAGCGGGCGTTGACAAAATGGCTCGATTCCGAAGGAGCCACTAACACCGCCGAGGTACTCGAGCGGTTTAAATTTGAGCATTTCCTGCGCTACGCCCCTCCTGCCCTCGCCAATCATATAGTGGAAAAAGCCCCAGCAACACTCACGGAGTGTTGCCGAATAGCAGATATGTTTGAAACCCACCACCCTCAAGAAGGATCCATGGGGCGGAAAATAAATCCCCCGCCCCTCCTCGGAAGAACAAATTCCCCTAAGGCTGGAAACTCGGGCAAGCCCCTAACTTGCCATTATTGCAAGAAAACGGGGCATTCCTCCGAACAGTGCCGGAACAAGAAACCGGCTCCTCTCTCTCCCAGAAAACCGACAAATAACTCGCCTGCGCCCTCCACAGGGGCAGCGCGGAAAGACTTTAGCCAGAACTTTTGCACGGCGTGCAAGGTTTATGGCCATTCTCCCGCATGGGCAAAATGCCCACGCAATAACAAATCAACTACTCCCACCGTCGCCTTGGCCGTCACAGATCCCAAGTCATTAGGCCCTCCCGCCGAAGGGCCTGTATACGTGGCCCCTCCACGAGGTAGCGAGCCCTGCGCGCCGAGTCACTGCTTTCGAGGACTCGGGCGCACAAATCTCCCTCATCCGGAGGGACAGAGTTCCCTACGGAGCTATCGTCAATAGACGAAAACTCGTCACGATCGAGGGAATAAATCAATTTAAAATGATACTCCCTACGGTCCAATTGAGAGTCACAAGACCTCACCAATCCAAAATTTGCAATCTTGCAGTAGCAAGCCATCTCCCCGGAGGCTATGACGTCATCCTGGGACAGGACTTTCAGTCCCCACCGAAATCACGACAATCTAGGGGTCCCCATTCCCCGAATCATTCCGCGGGCGCGAGTAATCCTCCCCCGCTTCTCCTCAGCCAAGACTGGCGCCCCCTGGGTACCAGGAGGACGTGCAGTCCCCACCAGCGCCACCTGAGTACGATGTACAGTGGCCCCCCCGATCGGTTTCCGATCCAATTCCAGTGCCCGGCCCTGCCTCAGTGCAGTGCCAGGGCCCCAATCAGATCTCCCTTCAGGAGATGCCAAATTCCTGCCGGTGCCACTTGCATGCCCCGAGCAGGGCCAAGCTTCGTCCGTCCTGACCGATGAGCCCAAGAAACTTCTGATAGCGCCTGACTCTGCCCTAGTGCCAGCGCCAGAGTGCTACGCCGATCTCCATTCACGGGATACAACTCAGGACCCCCTCTCCCCCGGCCTGGCACCGCTACCAGCGTCGGTCAGAGAGACGGTTCCTCCCGACCACCGCGGAAGCTCACCTGCAGGTGCGGCCTCGCAACCCGTGCCTGCGCTGGTCAACGTTACCTGCGAGCCGCTCACGCCACCCCCGACCGCCTCCTCTCTGCCTCAGCCCGTCGCCGACGCAATTGCAAGTCAGGATTCTGCCATATCTCACTTGGCCAATGAACTACAAGAGCTGCGACGGATCATGGTAGAACCCGCACGGAACACTCCTGCGTCAGCTGTCGCATCAGCAGGCCCAGGTGGTACTCCGTGCCGCCCTCCGGTCGCGGGCCCTCCGCTTCCCCGGCCGAGGACGACTGTCCCATTAAGAAAGACTCGAGGCGAAATTACCTCGGGCGTGGACATTCCAGGTAATTTACAAAGAGCTCTAGAGCTCCCCATGGCACCTGTGCCACCATTTCATCTTTCGAAGGTCCTGGCACCCTTAATCCAGAAGGGGATGTCAAGCCCTCCTCTATCTTCCTCCGTTCCTCAGGAACTTCTATCTCTTATCACCTTCTATTAATCTTCCTTAAATTATCCCCACAAGAGGCAATTAAATACGGGATACCATTCCCCACACAGTGTATAAATCATTAAGAATAACAGAGTGAGAAGTGGCACGCCCTTGCGCCCATACCTTGGCACCGGGCGTGCGTGTCAGCCCCTCCTGAAGGAGTCGCGCCCTTCGGGTACACTTTCCTCGCCCTGGGACTGAAGTGATAGTCCCGGGCCGTAATTTATAGGGCAAAGGACGATAAATTCCGCCTAACACAATAAAACCCTCACTCTTTTTCCCTTAGCTCTTCTGCCAATATCATTTACTTTCTTTTAGTCATTTAGTTATCTTTATTTTAATGAATCGCGAGTCATAAACTCTTGCCCTTGTGATTTAAATGCCCCTTTCGTAAGCTCTGAGGGACGTGTCCCGCCTTTCATATGCGGTCAAGTTTCATTCGTAACGTCTTGGTAATTTTCCTTTTGTTATTATTATCCCTTTTCCCCCTTCCATTCCTTCCAAGATTGCTGTTTGTCCTACCCCACATCTTTTGTCTGCTCGCCCCCTCATAACATTGAGTAGGCAGTGGACGCATAAAATTAGCGTAGTTTAAGGTTAGCGAATTAAAACCTCGCGAATACTCTCGCCCGCATACAGCTGTCAAAATCCGTGTGGGGCCGGCTAAGCAAAGTACGTTAAAACGAAGATAAATTATCAATGCGAATATGTATAGTCATTACAGTATCGCGTAAAAGGGGATGTCATTTACAAAAGTAAACGCTGTTTTTAATTTACACAGCCTCTTCAAGGCAGATTGTACTAACCGCATGCATTTTATCTAAATTAAGTAACCGTGTATTTTTAATTCTTGAACAATAACCTTTCTTTTCATTTGCTGGCCATAGCCTCATATACGTGGTCCTATAATTCACAATTGTTCGAGTCACATTATAAAGTCACCAGTGGGTAACCAAATCTAAAGTAATTATTCTTTTGCAAGTGTTTAAATCACTTTGCGTTCTGTTAACGAAAATTGTCCCAATGTGTTTATTAAAAGTAATGTCACAGCTTCATAAAACCCTTAGGAGTAAAGTTCATTGCAAGGCGAGAATGTAGAGTAACGTAAAGCACTTGCCGCTCATTCTTGAATATCGATGTACACACCCGAAGGAGGTATGTACATCATCTTGTATGGGGAGGTATTATGATTAGCAAGAATTCGCTAGCAAACTGCCTCCCCCCCCCTCCTTTGTTGTTGTTGGTTGTTCATTTACTGCCAGCCGGCCGATCGATAGACTATCTGTCTATCGACTTAAAAACAAGGGTTAAAAGATTAAAGGCGCTCCCATTTTTTATAAAGATCTTTCCTTCGAGGCAAAAGTAATCTGGCTTGGGTGTTTCTCCTACAGGCCAAAACCTCCCCTGCGGGCAGCAGGTGCAATGAGTCAAAGCATCTGTGTTGGACGCACCCCTTGCCCCATAGGAGGGGATAAAAAGCAGAAACCCACGAGGTCGACACACACACGCGGGCTGGAAGATATGGAATGAAGACGTCCTCAACACCTGGCCCCATCGATGCCCTTGCATCCTAACCACGTGGCCCTTTCCAAAGTATACTTTTCCTCGTGCCCCTTCGACCGTATTCCAAGTGTTCTTTCACCGCTGGCTGCCTCGAGCCCACACGCATTGCTTGGAGTTTCGAGGAGTCCCCATCGCCTTGCCCCTATTCGGAAGCCCTTGCATCGCACCACGTGGAAGAAACTCGCCCTCGGAAATCGCAAGTCACCCACGGACTGCCTTCTACGCGCCCTCGGAAAATCTGCTAAGGTAAAGTGCCCTGGAAGAGCCCCATTTCAGTCACGCTTTTGTCTCGTAATATTTCTTAAAGAGAAAGCCAGAAATCTCCCTTGTCTAATGTCCGTGCGCCTCTTGCATCGGCAGTATTAATTCTTTATTACTCCTTTGGCACCCTCAGTGCAGCTTCGAATTCATTATTCTTTTGTCTATTTTCATTACTGGCGTATAATGTGCATATCTCTCATTTCAGAGGATCCTATCGTGGAAGCTTCTCGACTGTGGCTGGAATTCCCCAGTTTCATTCAATCTACTGAGTTCCTCTTCCCGTACTAATGTCATTTATGTAAATACACTACTTTAAATGTGCCCACGTGTTTTATGTAATATTTCCCTCAGTAACCAGAGCCCTATGCTCATATGAAATTCTCCTTTGTTTTCCTCTTTTTTTACGTTTTCCCGTACCCACGAAGTCAGAATCACAAGGCTAAATTACCTTAAATTGTTGCTACCTGTCTCACAGAGCATATTTCAAACTAAAACCACGGAAAAACGTAAAAAAAAAATATATATATATATATATATATATATATATATATATATATATATATATATATATATATATATATATATATATATATATATATATATATATATATATATATATATATACTGTAGTACACACACACACACACACATATATATATATATATATATATATATATATATATATATATATATATATATATATATATATATATATATATATATATATATATATATATATATATATATATATTATATATATATATATATATATATATATATATATATATATATATATATATATATATATATAATATATATATACTGTATATATATACATATATTGAAACATGTGAAAATGATATTAACGGGATCTAAAGAATGTTTCCTTCGAAAATTTTATAAGACTATCAAACTAATAAACGTAATAGTGAAAATATCGGAATAAGAAAGACCCCGCCACAATGTGGGAATGACTGTGATGCGTCTATGAAGAGGATATGACGACCTTTTCAGGAGGGCGCCATTAGGGAACATATCGTGAAAAACGGCGGCAGCAAACCACACAAGAGAACCTCGTCCCGGTTATCAACATCCCGGACAGTGTCTCAGAGACTTCCCGACCCAGAATCTAAAGAAGAGCTGCTTGTAGGAAATATAACACATTTCTGAAATATGGCATATCGCAGTCCAACAAATCTACAAATATCTCGCGGACAAAACTTCCGACACATGACAGTCACCAGCAGCTGAACAGATGGGCACTGAAGTTTGTCATCAATCCTGGAGAAGATCATCAAGTTGCAATTATGCATATTCGTGGAGAAAAATTAGGGTAATGGATCTTTCAGTATCAAAGACCTAATTTAGGAAGTGCATAATTATTACTTAATGCACCACATAGGTATAACCCCATTGCATGCACATAGGAGGTAGCGCTCAGCCAGGATAGCGATCGCAGAATTTTCGTAAAAGGATGAGGATTATCGATATTTCTTTGCTTTGCACAA
>JANJGK010006511.1:2500-5000 GCA_039081455.1 Macrobrachium rosenbergii
ATATATATTATATATATATATATATATATTATATGTTATATATATTATATATGTATATATTTATGTATACAAACACTTAGGTTTCAACGTCTTTTATGATCTCTGTGGATCAGTTGGGAGCGCCCTTGCCTTTCATTTGAGAGACCCGGGTTCGATCCCGATGTGAGTCAAATTTATACATATACATATATATATATATATATATATATATATATATATATATATATAGAGAGAGAGAGAGAGAGGAGAAGAGAGAGAGAGAGAGAGAAGAGAGAGAGAGAGAGAGAGAGAGAGAGAGAGAGAGAGAGATAAGGAAGTAAAAATTTATATGCAAACGTGATGAGACTTTAAAACAAGGGCAGAATTAGTACCGGCGCTCACTGTGACGTAACCCGGAAGTAGCAGTGCAGAGATTCCATCCTGCAACATCTGAATTAATTTCCTTCTCCAAGAAAGGCGAGTCTGTGGCCTTCACCTGTGAAATAATAACAATAATAATAATAATAGCGTCTGAAAATTTGTAAATTAGGAATTAACTTCTTCACTGAAGAGAGCAAAGCCATTGCCATCATCACCAAACTTAGTTAAACTAAAATAAACAGTAAAATCAGATTTGTGTGCGATTGTTCGTATGCTGTAAAATTTTAGCCAGGAAAGTTGTGTTTAGTTTAACTTTTAAAGTAAAGTTTGTATATATATACACTATATACATATATATACTAACGTATATATATATTATACATTATGTATACATATATATGTATATATATATATATATACTATGTAAATATATAAGTGTGTGTGTGTGTGTGTGGTGTTTTGAGAGATAGAGAGAGAGATAAAGCTGATGGGATTCAAGTGAGATGCTGCAGTACATTGGTGAAAGTGTGATTGAGTGGAACACTAGTATGCGTAAGGTATCTCTGGATGAGGGAAAGGTTCCAAAAGTGTTCATTTGTATGGGGGTCAAGGTGATAGATGAGAATATAAGAATTAAAGGGACATAACTTTACCAAGTATGAAAAGTGTATGAAGTTTGATCAGGGAAGAACAGAAAAACGTTGAGTACTGTGTAGATGTAGCTTTTGTTATGAAACAGTTATGGGAATGTTAGTGGGAAAAAGCTGTACACGGTATACACGAATCAAGAGAAAGCATATAATAAAATTGACAGACAGCCAATGTGGGGGGTGTTCAGGATGTATGGCATACAGGCGTAAACAGCTGAGAAAGATCAAATGTTTTCATGATGGAGGTGAAGCACGTGTAAGAATTTGTAGGCAGGGGAGTGAATGGTTTGGTTTGAAACTTGGGCTGAGACAAAGATGTGTTATGTCTCCATGGTTTTTTTAATACCGTTATGGATGGAGCGACTTATAAGTCAGAAGAAGGCCAGTATGTGCTAATCTGTGGAATAAGAAAATAGGCCATAAATGAAGTGTGTAATGGCTGAAGCGCAAGCGATAAATTTCAGACTGGCGATGGTGAGGAGAAACTGCAGAGATTTGTGAAAGAGTTTGAAAGTGCTAACTAACAAAAGGAGAAATTTTAGGATAAACATGAGCTAGAGTAAATTTATAAGTAAATAGGAACCAGGAAGATGTAGATTCAATATTTTGGATGATAGTAGGATGAGAGAAGAGGCGAGGCGGAGTATATGAAGGAAAGAAAGTAGCAGAATGTGTGCATGAGATAGGGAAGGAACTTGGAGCGTCTGTGAAACCCAAGATTGGATATATGAAGGGTAGTTCAACCAACTCTCCTTTATGGAAATGAAGGTGTGAATGCTGACAGGAAAGGAATGAATGAAAAGGAAGCTTTAGAGGGGTAATAGTTTATAAGGTGCATTTGGTCAAGGAGGTATTGAAAGGGTGAGAAATGTGAGGATACAGGAGAGTGGTAAAAGGATTAGTACATGTATTGCTTTGGCAAAACCTTCAGAATGTGTTACATTATTATTATTATTATTATTATTATTATTCCAGTCAGGCCCCTGAGTCCAAAACTATAAACAGCGATGGGTTGACCAGTTTAAAACTGAAAACGGAATAAAATGAATATGCTAAAAACCGATAAAAAAAACATAAGTAGAGTGAGAGAGAAGAAAAAGAACTAGGAAAAATATGCGAAAAGGGGCCATTTATCTCTCTAACAACGCATCATAGGGGATGCATAGATATGCCATTGTTACGCATATGGGGGAGGTATGGTGAAAGCTGTTAGGAGTAGGGTGATGATTAACCCTGCACTTCTGGTTTCCTATTTTATGCGTTGTTTTGTCTTTCCTGGGCTGTTAGCTATGGTGCTAAAGCTCTCTTTTAAAGCGATGTGCGTAATATATATATATATATATATATATATATATATATATATATACTATATATATAATATATATATATATATATATATAAATTTCTGACTCACATCAGGATCGAACCCAGGTCTTTCAGTTGAAAGGCAAGGGCGCTGCCTACTAGGCCATACAAGTCATAAAAGAAGT
>JANJGK010006511.1:7500-36922 GCA_039081455.1 Macrobrachium rosenbergii
ATGGAGTGTAAAGGACTACAAGTCGAAAGGCCTTGCAGCACTCCATTGTTTCTCTTTCCTTCGTGGATTTTGTCTTTATATATATATATATTTTTTTTTTCTCGAATCCATTAATTTATACCAGTACTACAGGCGACTAAATGATGCTTGTTTCAAATCATCTGGGATGTACTCACACTTAGTATGATGTAAGTAGGGCAAACCGTGCGTGGTTGATAACCCTCAGCCCACATATGACTATAAATCATTATGCAAGGCCAAAGAGAACAGTACGGTATCTGTACCTGAACACTTATGACCGTACTTTATAATCATACCTACTTGGAGTAGTCTCTTTTACCATGCTGTACAATTATTCATTTATGTGTACTTCCGTTTCTGACAATTTCTTCAGCCACAAGACGTGATTTAGGGTTTCTTTGAGTGAAATATAAGCCACTCCTGGATAGATGCCAAAGGTTTCCTAACAGATGAAATATGAATAACAGTGTTTCTATAATAGAATTTTATTCAGTAGGTTATTATTGTTTCCATTCTCAAGGCAATGAGGAGATTCCCTTTTTAGGATGATAAACGTGGGCTTCCAATACAAGACTTAGTTGCTAAAGGTTTTTGGTGCAGTATATATTAACAATGTTCTTAGCAGTTGACGTGAAAGCTTTTGACAACTGTGCTTTTCCCCGTAGGGGGCTAGTGTCGTCAGTGGACCTCATGAGGTGTACTGTAAGCGTTACTGAAGGTTGTTTCAGCGGCCCTTCGGCCCCTAGTTGCGACCCCTTTCATTCCTTTTACTGTACCTCCATTCATGTTATCTTTCTTCCATCTCGCTATCCACCCCTCTCTTAACAAATATTTCATAGTGCAACTGCGAGGTTTTCCTCCCGTTACACCTTTCAGACCTACGTACTCTCAATTTCCGTTCCAGCGCTGAATGACCTCATAGGTCCCAGTGCTTGGTCTTTGGCCTAAATTCTATATTCAGTTCAGTCTTGTTGAGTGAACTCCACTTTTATACAGTCACAATTTAACCATCTTTATCTTGAACTGATCCATGTTTCAAACGAAAGAACCAATTTTAACCAGAACTGAATCCTTGAGCCATAAAATGATCTCGGATATTTTTTGACGTACAGTATGTGACCGCCCCGGTTTGAACCAGAGCTTAATCATTTAGCCGTAAAATTCACTCAGACCTTTATTGCCGCATGAACCCACCAATTTTAACCACAACTCAACCATTGAGGATGTCGAGCAATTGGAACTTGGAAAGCTCAAGCGGAGATGCAACGCATTTCTATCCCAATACTGTTCTCCTCGCGTTTTAATTCGTTTTCATCTGTTTATTAGTTTATTAATTTATTTAGATTTTTTAAATTTAATAAGTGAGATCTCTTCTTTCTGTATTTCAATTTACCTCCTCTTACTTCATCCTAGTGAACACCTTAATATTCTTTGGAAGCTGGAAATTCGAGTCAGTGGCCCCTTTGGTGGTTTGTTGCGTATGAGTAGGTTTCATCTTCTGAATAATGATAATAATAATAATAATAATAATAATAATAATAATAATAATAATAATAATAATAGTGAATTCTATGGCCCCTGTGGGCTTGTTCCATATGAAGAGGTTTCATCTTCTGAATAATAATAATAATAATAATAATAATAATAATAATAATAATAATAATAATAATAATACTTATCCTAAAAGAACTCATCCAACATATTGTGTTTCCTTTCCGGCCAGCATGTCGTCCTCATGGAGGGAGAGTCCATGACAGAGCTCCTGCCCCACAAGGTCAATCCTCCGCGGCCTCCCTACCTCTTCGAGGAGCCCCACGTCAGGAAGAGGATGCCCCACACGAAGTCCTTCACGCATATTGTCAAGAGGCAGAACCTTCCTGCCGGAGATGATCCCGACTGTCATGGTGGGTGTGCCTCAGATGCCATTTTCTAATTCATTTGGTCTCTATGCGGGCGGTGGACCCACACGCATACTCACGCGAGCTCACACATGTATACATACATACGCATTATATATATACATATATATATATATATATACATATGTATGTGTGCGTAAATATATGTATATGCTCTTTGTTCCACGTGAATGGCTTTCATCTACTTTAATGATGATAATAATAATAATAATAATAATAATAATAATAATAATAATAGGAGAATGAATAATGTTTTTGTCGTAGGAATGAATGCATGAATGACTGCTTCTGTGTCCTCCAAATTTGCAAGACAGATTACCAGGACTGGATGCATTTTAACGCAAAATACATCTATCAGCGGTGGAATGAAAAGCATGGCTAACACAATAACACAAAAGACTAAATACAGCAACAGTAAGAGAACGATTATGTCCAACAATACAAAAAGGATAAACACAAGGCCGTTCTCAGGGACGGCTCTGTACACTTGCTCGGAATGCGTTTCAGAGTAATGATAGACGAGGGACGTTCTGGAAAACAATTAAATGTAGATGCGGATATCAGAGAATGACCTCTAGTTTAGTTACGTATTGTAGTCTTCTTCCATTATATTTAGTTGGTTGCAGCCAAGTTCTTGGCTTTTCCATCCTTATCAGCTATCAAAATCTTTATTAAGGACTAGATGAACTTGAATATATTAGAATTGGCATAAAGGTTCTTCAGTCGTTAACAGAAGAAACTTTGCAGTACCGAGCTTACAAAGTATATATATATATATATATATATATATATATATATATATATATATATATATATATATATATATATATATATATTCAAGAAATTTAGATTTGTATAGAATATGCTCAAGAACCATGTATATACACTCAGTGCCCTTTTATGACTTTTACAATTATATATATATATATATATATATATATATATGTATATATATATATATATATATATATATATATATATATATATATATATATATATATATTCAGGAAATTTAGATTTGTATAGAATTTGCTCAAGAACCATGTATATACACCCAATGCCCTTTTATGACAGCCTTTTATGAAAGCCTTTTCAACAGGTACAAACACGTGCGGACGAGACCTCTTCCCGGACCTCCAGAACATCACAGACCTGGACATGGTCCACATCGACCCTTACGATGGAGTGAGTGAAATCTTTGATTTTTATTTTGATTCCTTTATACTTTTGCACCGTAGGGGGCTAGTGCCGTCAGCGCACCTCATGCGCGGTGCACTGTAGGCATCACTTAAGGTTCTTTTCAGCATGCCTTCGGCCCTTAGCTGCAACACCTTTTGTTCCTTTTACCGTACCTCCTTTCATATTCTCTTTCTTCCATCTTGCTATCCACCCTCTCATAACAATTATTTCATGGTGCAGCTGCGAGGCTTTCCTCCTGTTACACCTTTGAAACCTTTTACTCTCAGTGTTCCTTTCAGCGCTGAATGGCCTCATAGGTCCTAGCGCTTGGCCTTCTACCTAAATTGTATATTCTATTCTTTTTAATCTTAAAGTCTGTTTAGTTACATCTGAGGTACCGTTTTGTAAGTCTGTCTGTCCGTGTGTGAAAGGATGAGGAGTCATGGAGCTATAAATTTCATGCAACGGAATTATTTAAAGTCAAAATAAATGTCAAAAGTGAATATTATTCTTTTGATAAATGAAGGTTATTAGTCCATATCTGGACTCGTGAAGGATTTAATCATTAATGAGAGGTGAGAATTGGAACGAGGATCTTAGAGAAGTTGGACAGCAAAGTTTGGAAGGGAAGAGAAGAAAGGGAACAGATGAAAAAGGAAGGACACTTTAAAGAGCCTATTATGCGCGCACAGGCTGTTTGCGGACAAGGGCCTGTTCTGTCCTAACTCGGAGGAAGTGAAACAAGGAAAAAATGCGCTGTATGAAGCTCTCAGCCACGGCCTGTGAAACTCTCAGCCGAGGCCCATGAAACTGTCAGCCACGACCCGGTGGTGGCCTGTGTTGTTGGGACCTATAGCGGTGCCAGATGCATGATCATGGCTAACTTTAACCTTAAATAAAGTAAAAACCACTGAGGCTGTAGGGCTGCAATTTGATATGTTTGATGATTGGAGGGTGGATGATGAACATATCAATTTGCAGCCCTCTAGCCTCAGTAGTTTTGAGATCTGAGGGCGGACAGAAAAAGTGCGAACGGACAGACAAATAGCCATCTCAGTAGTTTTCTTTTACAGAAAACTAAAACCAACCCCACAAGAAAAGTAAGGTTATAGGAACCAAGGACTGTAGATATAGTGTCAGAATTCAAGAACTACAAGGCAAAGTTACAGAAACAGAGGAAAACAGAAGCAGCGCCAAAATTCCAAAGACACTAAAGGCAGTATTTCAAGGAAATTAAATTTTTCTTGCCAGGCACACCTCTCTTTGCTTTATTCTCATAATAATAATAATAATAATAATAATAATAATAATAATAATAATAATAATAATAATAATACTAATGATATTGAACTTTTCCGGCCCCATTTTGCGATCGAGAAACCGCACGAAAAAACAAATGGGAAAATACTCTCAAAGACACGTGCAGTATTCAGCAGACTTGTCTCTCCCCCTCCCTCAATATCTCCCCCCCTTCCCCCACCCCCGCTCGGTCCCCTCTCTATCCAGCAGCAATTAGGAGCACGCGAGACTATTGTTAAAAAGAAAGAAAGCCGAACTTCCATCCTCTCTGAATCTCTCGCTGCTAAGTATTTCTCTAGTCTCAGCCAGCAGCCAGCCACGTCATGCGAAGGTCTCGTCATGAGAGAGAGAGAGAGAGAGAGAGAGAGAGAGAGAGAGAGAGAGAGAGAGAGAGGTGGGGGCACAGGAAAAGCACACGCATACACACACGCAAACGTGTGGTTTAATGCACGTCACTGTTGTCCTGAGTTCTTGTCTTCCGTGGTTCGAGCCCACGAGACGACGAACAGTATTATCAACTAAAAAATTCTCCTTCAGTTAACATATATGAAAATATATTATTTCCAAGGTAGAGCGAATTGGATATTAAAGGACATTTGTAGCTTAATGCTTGTATATGAATCACAGTGATGTGATAAAGTTCATTTATATATATACATATATATATACAGTATATAAATGTGTGTGTGTGTATATATATATATATATATATATATATATATATATATATATATATATATATATATATATATATATTGCATGGTATTGTCTATGACTAAGAAACAGGGGAGGTGAACAGCACCAGAATCCTTTCAATTGCCACAAAAGGAGATGTTTATGACCCTTTTGCTTTGAAATGACGACCAAACATCTTAAAAGATGATTCTAGAAGCTCAGAGGCAGCGGGGCATAAGAGACTAATCAAACTGGTTGACTCTGAGGTCCGCAACTTTCACAAACGCTAACCCTGTGTACTACGAGGCTGACGAAGTGATGACATACAATCAAGAAACCCTCAAGAGGAATAGCCTAATAAGTAATATGTAGAGTGAGAGTTTTGGCTCAAGAACTGAGTCCCAGATAAGGTGAAAAACCTGTGTTTCAAGTCTTATCAAGTCTGTGGACATCCTGTCTAGATATGAGGCGTTCAGCACCGGAAGGGGGTCTCCCCACAAATAAAAAAAAATGTTTGAGTTATAAGCCATCAAAGCTTTGGAAATTCAACCTGCTCTAATTTCGTTATTTTTCAAGATACAAAGTTGAATTTGGATGAGATAAAGTATTTGCGATCAGTATTAGAATAGTATGCACGAAAAATTTATATTTCAACCCCACCCCATTTTTTTAAAAAAAAGGGGGGAATATTTTAAAGCTGATCAGGCGAAAAATGCCATTTTCAAAAGTTGGGGCCAGAGGCCCATTTAATGCTGAACGCCTGATATGTGAGAATAACATTCAAGTAAGAGCATAGCAATCATCTTTTTTGTAATATATTTTTCTTTTCTGTTCATCGTCATAGCTGTTTTTCTTTCCTCGTATTTATTCAGTAAGTTTCGAAATGAAGGCAGGGGTGATACACCAGAGATTGGGTCAACTTACATCTGTTCTAGGTGCGTTAAAAAAAGCAAACTTCAAATTGTTGTCACGTCTGCGTCTGGGGTCGACTTACTTACATAATCTCTTCTGTATCTATTAACACGCTCGGATTTCACGCTAATGCGAAAAGCACACACGCATATATATATATGTGTGTGTGAGTGTGTATGATACACACATATACATACATATATATATATATATATATACAGTATATATATATATATATATATATATATATATATATATATATATATATATATATATATATATATATATATATGTGCATACACATTCGTCTAAAATAAAATTTGACTAGAGTATTATCGGCCTTATTTCATTAATTTTGTTCAAAGCTTCAATTCTTGTAAAACATTTTATTTTAAGTGTATGTGTGTGTGTGTGTGCGCGCGCGTGGGTGGGTAGGTGGGTGAGAGAGAGAGAGAGAGAGAGATAGTCTTAAAACATTATCGCAATGGAAAAACCTACGCATATTACCCATTAAGATTGGTGCCATAGTGTTTTAAATGACAGTATTCGGTGTCCTTCAATATACATAACCCACAGATCATAAAGAAGAGACGCTCCTGTTAACCTATAGACAAGGAATTTTTTTTTTTTTTTTCATGCATGCAAACAGTTACAAAGGAATACTGTTACCAGGCTTCGAAATTTCCTACAACTTTCTCTGACACCGGCATTTTCCCCGAGACGTAGCCGAGTACCAGGACCTTTCCCTGATAAAAGCGGGCCGCCATATCTTGAAAAATAACCATATAATTTTCTTGAGTATAATCTCATTATGTTTCCCTTACCCAAATTACTCGAAAGTCGATAATGTTACTTAAGCTAACCTAACCTAACTTAGGGGCATGGCAAAAAGACCGGGGCTGGTGCAATACTAACATACATCTCAGGAATTTACTACCGGCTTGTATGATACCTGTTTTATTCAGTGGATTAAAGCCTCTCCTGTTTGCAAAGCTACCCGCAACCTTCTCTTCCCTTTTTTGAACAGGGCTAACATCAGATTATCTCCCCTTTCGGCTCTAAGATTCTGCAAGCGAAGTTTGGATTACCTGACTGTTCCTTGAAGTCTTTCGTGTAGCCTACCAAAAGGGGGGGGGGGGATAATAAAGGGGAGAGAAAGGTTTGGTTTATCCACGAAAGAATTTTTATATTAATGTCCATTTTAACCTTTTCTTAATTTGCCGCATTTTATGTTTCGTCCAGCCTACCAAATTGGGGGAAAAATAATAATGGGGAGAGAAAGGTTTGGTTTATCCACGAAATAATTTTTATATTAGTGTCCATTTTAACTTATTCTTGATTTGCCGCATTTTAAACATTTTAAACCGTGATCTTCCTCTTCCCCTTCTTCTTCTAGTTTAAATTCGACAAGAGGTCTGATCTCCTGTCGGATCCCATCACCGTCGAACTCGGTCTCTTCTTGGACCAGCCGCTCCTGGACACCTTTTCCAAATACTTGCGCTCCGAGGACGAGCTGGTGGACCTGGTGCTGGGCCTCGTGAACAACGTAAGTTATTGTTTTTGTATGACGATTATGATCATTGTCGTGTGAGTTCTACGGCAGGTTGTCAAGTGCTTCGAGTTTTAATGGTATGTTTTATTGTAAGGTAGTTTTATTTATTTGATGTAATAATAGTAATAATTGTCATGTCATACTTGTTCTACGGCGGATTGTAAAGTGCTTCGAGTTTTAAAGGTAAGTTTTATTGTAAGAAAATATTATTTATTTTATATAATAATAATAATAATAATAATAATAATAATAATAATAATAATAATAATAATAATAATAATAATACAGCGTGATTGCATTTAAAACTAGGTTTGCTTAATAATAATAATGATAATAAATCATACATGCGTGATTGCTTTTTAAACGAGGTTTGCTTAATAATAATAATAATAATAATAATAATAATAATAATAATAATAATAATAATAATAATAATACAGCGTGATTGTTATTAAAACTAGGTTTGCTTGAAATACGCCTTTTCGCTTTGCCTATTTAAAATTAGACACCATGATATGAAATGCTGTCAATAATTAGATTTTGTAATGTATGTTTTATTAAGAGCTTATGAGAAATTTAATTCCGACGGCATACTCTATAAGCAAAGCTAGAATGCCTTAGGACATTTTCGTGTACCAGAATAATGTTTTTCGTTTAGTTTAGTTTACATACATTTACTGAAAGAATCAGTAAACTAGCGTCGCGGTTTCACTGCTAAAGCGTGCCTTCATCGATTGCTTTCCATGGGTCACAGCGCCGAAAGTACTCGGGTTTGTGGATCATGATACTTTCAGATTCTCTTTTTCACGAGTCACAGTTTCGTTATTATTCTTATATGTGGGATATAAATTGTCTAAATTCCCCGTTTTATGGATCGTAATGCTCTTAGTATTCTTTTCTGCGGGTCATGATGTCATTGCTATCCTGTTCTGTGTGACGTAACGTCTTTAAATTCCCAGTCTCATAGGTCAGAAGGCCTATAGCAATGGTTCTTAACTTGTGGGGCTCGCCCCCCTAGGGGCCGTCAGCAGTTTCCGGGGGTGGCGTGACCCTAGGGAAAATGTGAAAATTCTCTAATTATATTCGTTATTCTCTTCTTAACAAGAGTGAGGAACAAACATTCAGAAGTTTGTGAATGAATGCAAAAGTATCGCCTTCTAACGGTAGTTTCCTACAGTCTGCTACTGTTGTTAGACTCGTTGTGCTTACCATGTTTTGCAATTATTTACCTCCCCCCCTGTCCCTCGAAACCCCTTCTCTTTCTCTTTTTTTCACTTGTCTTTAAATCTGGAAGGGAATTTTACTCATAGATTTTGAGGGAAGGACGAACTCTTAAGAGGGGGCGTGGTAAAAAAAAAAAAAAGGTTAAGAACCACTGGCCTACAGTATTGTTTTGTTGGTCATAATCAGGTTCCATATTTCATGGGTCATAATGCTACTATTATTCTGTTCTGTGTCTTAGTATCTTCAGATTCCACATTTCTTTTATTATGTAATATTCCTTTCACTGAGTCAGGCGATCTTTAAGATGCCCACTGTTCAGTTTCTCTTCATTATCTGTCAAACGGGGAGTCCCACCGCTGAGGAGGGGTTGGGGAACGGAACATTTTGGATAGATTCACTATTATTATTATTATTATTATTATTATTATTATTATTCAGAAGATGAACCCTATTCATATGGAACAAGCCCACAGGGGCCATTGAAGTCACTGTTATTATTATTATATTATTCAGAAGATGAAACCTATTCATATGGAACCAACCCACCAGAGGGGCCACTGACTTGAAATTCAAGAATCTTCCAAAGAATATTAAGGTGTTCATTAGGAAGAAGTAAGAGGAAGTAAAGGGAAATACAGAAAGAAGAGATCCCACACACTTACTAAAAAAGAAAAAAAATATATTAATAAATTAACAAATAGATGAAAATATATTGAAATGCAAAGAGAACAGCATTAGGGAAGCAATGCATGGCACCTTCGCTTGAACTTCCGAGAATGTTGTTCCCGTTTTCTATGCCTTATTTTTCCCGTAAGTGTTGGATATCTTGAGAAGTAATTGTCTCATTATTAGCATCATATTTTTCTCCGTTTGTAATATTTTATTTTGCTTAGTTATAAAAAAATTTTAACAGTCTATAATCGAATTTTTATAGAATACTAGCATTCTGCTTTCTCTACATTATTTCTTATTATTCCACTGTATTTTATTTGTTTCTATCTGACGGAAAGGTTTTTAAATAATAAAGTGTTAAAATTATGACATAAAAATGGTACTTGTCACACTCCTTTTGTCTTTCAATGTTATTTTTTTTAATGAAATATAAAATTGATTAAAGAGAATAAAATCTAATATTTTCATCAGCTTTAAAATGGAACCGGCTTGTAAAATCCTTGTCCCAATTCTATTAGCATCCTACATCCTGCATAATTAACACTGAGAAGGTTCCTGGGGGACTTTTTCATAATTGAGGACGGTTGCCCTCATTCCCTCCCCCCCCCCTATTTTTTCTCTTTTTTTTGAGGCCAGTCCTTCGTTAATAATAGTTGAAGGTTTTGGTGCCAACTGTGAGTTGCTGGGAGGTTCTATTATTATTATTATTATTATTATTATTATTATATCTGTCATTACAGTTATTGATAATATTAATTGTGTAGAATCATTCCTTTGGTCGAGTAAGGTTTTCGTTCTCTCTCTCTCTCTCTCTCTCTCTCTCTCTCTCTCTCTCTCTCTCTCTCTCTCTCTCTCACACACACACACACACGCAAACACAAATAAAAGAAAAGAAAAATACATTTCACCGTAATATTTCATGTACATTTTCTCTCATGTAATGTAAAAAATTCTCTCTCTCTCTCTCTCTCTCTCTCTCTCTCTCTCTCTCTCTCTCTCTCTCTCTCTCTCTCTCTCTCTCTCTCGCACACGCACATAAAAGAAAAGAAAAATACATTTCACCTTAATATTTCATATATATTTTCTGTCATGTAATGAAAAAATCTCTCTCTCTCTCTCTCTCTCTCTCTCTCTCTCTCTCTCTCTCTCTCTCTCTCTCTCTCTCTCTCTCTCTCTCTGACACACACACATAAAAGAAAAGAAAAATACATTTCACCTTAATATTTCATTTATATTTTCTCTCATGTAATGTAAAAAATCTCTCTCTCTCTCTCTCTCTCTCTCTCTCTCTCTCTCTCTCTCTCTCTCTCTCTCTCTCTCTCTCTCTCTCTCTGAATTACTGAAATATCTTTTCGTTTATAAGTGTACGTAGTTTTAATGTTGCAGTGATAACATGCCAATAGTTGATTAATATAATTTTTACTTTTTCTCCAACTTATTTGATTTTATCTTTTGAAAACTATTATTTGTTACGTTGTGACATTTTGTTCTGGATACAATTATTATTTGAGGGTTAGTTGTATCCACTCAAGAATAAGTTTTCTTAATTTTCTCCAAGTATCATGTATTCAGGTTTATGCTTTTGAGTTTTTAATATGTGATAACCAACTTTCATCAATGTCTGAATTCTTATAGCATGTAGGATTATAGCTTAAATGTGTGTTTATTTGTAAAATACTTGTAAGTAGATGTTTCAGTTTACCGGTTAATCTTTCAGTACCTGAGAAAATACTCAGGTCTCCCATTTTTACAAATCTGGAAACTCCCATGAACTGGTTCATTCATTATTTTATTGTTCATTCATTATTTTACCATCTGTTCATCGCATTTTTTTTCAAAGTGGCTATCGTTCCGAACACACTCAAGTTACTGACTTCTGTTTCGGTACAGGTCCAGGCACTGTACCGTCACCCGTCCCTAGGACGAACCGTCCATCTCACCATCACCCACCTGCGGCTACTGAAGGCACAGCCGGAAGACCTTCCCACGCACAGAGGAGACAGGATTCAACTGCTGAAGTCCTTCTGCCAGTACAATCAGAGGAACAATGACCCGAACGACGCCAGCCCCGACCACTGGGACGTTGGGGTGTATCTCTCAGGGTAAGGCTTTGTGTCGAGGCTTTGTCTGTCCGTCCGCACTTTAATCTGTCCGCCCTCAGATCTTAAAGACTACTGAGGCTAGAGGGCTGCAAATTGGTATTTTAGTCATCCACCCTCCAATCATCAAACGCACCTCTAGCCTCAGTAGTTTTTTATTTTATTTAAGGTTAAAGTTAGCCGTAATCGTGCTTCTGGCAGCGATATAGGATAGGCCACGACCGGGCCGTGGTTAAAGTTTCATGGGCGGCGGCTCATACAGCATTATACAGAGACCACCGAAAGATAGATCTATTTTCCGTGGCCTTGATTATACGCGTTTGCGGCTGGACAGAAAACTTGATTGCCCCGAAGAAACTTGGAAGCAATTTTACATTTTTTTTTTTTTGTGATTGAGAGTAGAGTCGTTGTGGATAGTTAAAGAAATTTAGTCTAAACTTTGTGGCGTGATTGGAACCTCTGCCGCCTCAACGTGAATCAGTGATAGGACGGTTGGCTGTAGAAATTATATGCTGTATATAATATGCAAGCAACGCAGTTCTTTACAGTTAATCTTTCTTCCGTGGTAACAAAGAAGCGCCTGCCGGCCTCAGCAAAGGTGTTCTCACAAGAGAAGAGCCTCGGCTTGAGTAAAAACATGACTGTTAATTGGTCGATCTCATATTCACCAACTCCATTCCCAACTCGGCACTGATAAAATTGTATCCAGTGATTTTGAGTATTGGTAGATACGCTGTCTTACCCTTGACTTCCAGCTGTTACTTTTCTACAGTTGAAATTATAATGTGATGTTACCATGGGTGTTGAATACTGATACGAATGGAGAAATAAGAGAAGGTAGGAACAGTTTGTGTGAAGAAGAAAGGGATGACGGTTGATGCAGAATTAGTTGATGAAAGTGAAGAGAGGCGACAGATGTTGGTGAAAGTCTGACAGCGTTTGTCAAAAAAAAGCAAACAAATAAAAAATGCGCCGAAGTTTCTTCGGCGCAATCGAGTTTTCTGCACAGCGTATAATGCTGTGTGAAACTTTCAGACATGGCCCGTGAAACTTAGCCACAGTCCGGTGGTGGCCTCAGCCACGGCCCATGAAATTCTTAGCCGCGGCCCATGAAACTCAGCCACGGTCCGTTGATGGCCTGTGTTGTTGGTACCAATATCGGTGCCAGAAGTACGATTATGGCTAACTTTAAACTTAAATAAAATAAAAACTGCTGAGGCTAGAGGGCTGCAATTTGGTATGTTTGATGATTGGAGGGTGGATGATCGACATACCAATTTGCACCCCTCTAGCCTCAGTGGTTTTTAAGTTCAGAGGGCGGACAGAATAAAGTGCGGACGGAGAGAGAAAGCCATCTCAAGTTTTCTTTTACAGAAAACTAAAACTGAATGTTAGCAAGATCAAGGTTACGACAGTTATTGGAAGCCAGAGGGAATGGTCAATGGATATTAATAATTGATATGAATGCTTCGAATATGGAGGCAGTTGACTCTTACATAGACCTGGGAACGAAAGAAGAGATGAATCTCAGAATAGATAAGTAAAAGGAGGTAGAAATATTTCTGCTAAAGATAGAAGCTGATGGACGCTATTCGCGAGGTTCGCCTTTTATTCAACCATTCAAGGACGAAGGGGGAGGGAATTTTTGTCGTTGTTTTCTCAGGAGCCGATCCATGTTAGGGAAATTGGTTATTGATGGTGGTGGTGATGATGATGATGATACACACACACGTGTATATATATATATATGGATATACATATATATAGATATACATACACATATATATACACAAAGTTCCGAACACATATGTATGTTTATCTCTCTCTCTCTCTCTCTCTCTCTCTCTCTCTCTCTCTCTCTCTCTCTCTCTCTCTCTCTATATATATATATATATATATATATATATATATATATATATATATATATATATATATATATATATATATATATATGTATATATATATACTTTATATATATACATACACACAACATACATACATACATACATACATACATACATACATACACGCAAACACTCCGTTTATTTAAAAGCTCCCCTTAAGCAGCAAAGGTCCCCCTTTTCCCAGGTGGGAAAAAGGTATAAAATTTGTTTTCCTGTGAGACAGTCTTTTTAGTCAGTAATGGGTCCAGGCATGGAAACATCATACAGTATAATAAACCTCTGAGACACTTCCTTGTTATCGACCTTCGACTGGAAGATACTTGTCTTGAGAACAATGCTTACAAATTCAGAATCTCTCTCTCTCTCTCTCTCTCTCTCTCTCTCTCTCTCTCTCTCTCTCTCTCTCTCTCTCTCTCTCTCTTTACCAGGATGTGGGAACGACAGCCAGGAGTTATAAGACAAATATTTGGTTTTCTCCCCCTTAGTGTTATAGAATCTTGTCCCCGCCCCCTACGTCAACCACCTCTCCCCCCCCCTTCGCTCTTTCCCGTGCACCCTTCCCCCCTCCCCCTCCCCCCTTCTCCTTTAGATAAGGAAGGTCCTCGTTCGCTTAATGGAATCAAAACAGGAGACGGCAGTTATTAGATTTCTTTCTTCTAGTGAGCGAAAGAAAGATAAAATTCCAGAAATTCCCGAGAGTAAGGTAGATTTTGTAATTATGGCAGGGAGAGAGAGAGAGAGAGAATTTAGTAGCATAATTCATCAATGTACAGTATGTCTTACCTTAACACATACCATCATCATCATTGCTTCCAACGCCGTGTGATGCAAATGGCCCTGTGAAACTTTGTTGTGTTTTGTCTTTAACAAATCTCCAAGATAGATATATATATATATATATATATATATATATATATATATATATATATATATATATATATAATATTATAATCACTTTTGTACGTGATTCATTTACTACACATTACCACAGGTGAAAACTAAGAGACGGGGTGTAGGTCCTGACCGGTTTCGACTTTATTTCCGAGCCGTTGACGTCAGTGGCGTGGAAATAAAGTCGAAACCGGTCAGGACCTACACCCCGTCTCTTATTTTTCATCTGTGGTAATGTGTGAGATATATATACACACACAGACACACACACATATATATATATATATATATATATATATATATATATATATATATATATATATATATATAATGCGTGTATGTGCGTGCTTTATGTATACACGTGCATCGCACAGGTAGTCACATACATGATTGCCTGAATATTATTTTACTGTCATCATCATCATCATCATCATCATCATCATCATCATCATCCTTACTCTTTATAGTTGTGCCGTTTCTTTCATGACAGTGATGATGATGCACAGGACAGCGTTTGTTGTAACTTCTGTTGTGATTAACCTCCTGTATGGCTGGTGAATTTTGAATAGGTTTTCTTTTCAAAAATTTATCTTTGTCTAGTTGGGTGAATTTCGAGATAGATCGGGTACATGTTTTTTTTAGTTTTCTGTAAAAGAAAACTAGTGTGCCGGCTTTGTCTGTCCGTCCGCACTTTATTCTGTCCGCACTCTCTCTGTCCACACTTTTTCTGTCCGCCCTCAGATCTTAAAATAACTACTGAGGAGGCTAGAGGGCTGCAAATTGGTATGTTGATCATCCACCCTCCAATTATCAGCCATACCAAATTGCAGCCCTCTAGCACTGATATAGGATAGGCCACCACGGGGCCCGTGGTTAAAATTTCATTGGCCGCGGCTGATACAGCATTATACCGAGATCACCGAAAGATGGATCTATTTTCGGTGGCCTTGATTATACGCTGTAGCGGCTGTGCAGAAAACTCGATTGCGACGAAGAAACTCCGGCGCATTGTTTTACTTGTTTATTTTTGCACTGTGCCGATTCTTTTTATCTTTTCCCACTTGAAAACTTAACAGTTTATGATTTTGAAAAATTTAGCGGCTCTTGCTGTTACCAATAAATGATGTGTGACTTATGTTAAAAACTGCATGATGAGGCTTTCACTGTAACTGTTTCTTACCAACTATGGAAGGTATAGCATAATAGAGTATTGTTTTTTTTTTTTTTTACCATTATGTTACTGTTTAATGCCACGTTACTATTTTACCATCAATATGATTTATTTTTATTTTGCTCTTCATTTTTGCATAACTGTCTCCGTTGTTTTACTGTTCCTGTTATCCACCATTTACAACTTACCCCTCAAGCATATAATTCCCTTCAGGCTGAACTTCTTTGAAAAAAACGAAGACGGAACGGAGAACGGAGTGACCATGGGCCTGGCCTATACTGGGGGCGTCTGCGACCCGTCCCTCTCTTGCGTCATCAACGAACTGGGCGCCGTGGACTACAGAGGGAGGCCCTACCCTTCGGCCGGAGCTCTCAGCTCCTACGTCTTGGCGCATGAAATAGGGCACAGGTGAGAGACAAGGGCTTGTCAAAAGGTACAGGAATCTCTGGTTAATAAGCAGTTGAAATCTGAAGTGTATACTGAGTCTAGTGTAGGTACAGTAAGGCTTGAGGAACCAGTATGCTGAGTGTTTGGGTTAGGTCAGTTCATCTGGGACGTTACTGCAGTTATCAGTCTACCGGTATATGTACTGTATAGGATTTGATTGGCTTGGTTCTTTCTCCCTGTATAAAAAACAGACACAAAAACTCGGTAATATTAGTAAATTACAGCAAATTTCAGAGCCCTTATGGCATATATCCCAGTGCTGAATTTATATTTGAAATGAGAAACCTCTGCAAAGGTTAAGAATCATAGTTAACGAGTGAAGGAAACTTACCTTGTGGAATATGTTCAGAAACCAATAATTTGTTTTAGCAGCAGTAATGACGATAATAGTATTATTGGTGATAATAAGTGTGGATTGCTTCGTTAAAATAATTAAAATAGCCTTTATTTCTTGGCTGTTCTACTTTCCCAGTTCCAGTTAAAATACTGTTGAAAACAGAAAAATGTCATTGGCAGGATCCCTTACTTATGTTTGCCAGTGTCACAGACAGCCAGACAATTTGAGAGAGAGAGAGAGAGAGAGAGAGAGAGAGAGAGAGAGAGAGAGAGAGAGAGAGAGAGAGAGAGAGAGAGAGAGAGAGAGCAAAATACTCTTTTGGTATTTCCTACTGCAAGCTCTCTTGTCTTTGCGCTGGCGTGAAGGCCATAGGTTGGTTCCAAGGTTAGGTCTAGGACGTGTTGTGGCTTTTTGTAGAGTTTAAAATGAAAGTGCCAACTTAACTTTTTGTTATAAACCAAAAGGTCAAGTGTCGTAGTCTTTTGTGGATTGACTTACTTTGCTTTTCATTCCGAAAACAATTTAGGTCTACGTTATGGGAATGGAGCATTTGTCGAGTATTAGAAACAGCTTTTTTTTTTTTTTGCTCAGTAAGGACTTAAATACTGTAGACTTCAGCTTATTTATAGATTTTTTTATGTATAAACAACTAACGACTACAAGTTTTAGCCTTTTGATAGGTTTTAAAATGAGATTTAACTTTCATATTTCATATCGGAAAAGATTAGGCGTTCGGTCTAGTTTAGGAAGACTATCAACTTTTAGAAAAATTTATAGGTCTAAAAACAATTGAGGCCCTTAGTGAGCTCTAAAACGAGGTTTAGCTTCCTTTTGTGTATATCTTAGGTTTACCTCAAGTCTTTTCTCTTGAACAGTTATACAAAGGACTTAACATATTTTAATCTTTATATGTAAAAAGTTTAAGCTGGTTCTTTCCTTTAGTCAGGTTTTAGAAAGACGTTTAACTTTCTTATTTTCGCGTTTCATTTATTGTTTACAAAAAGTTGTACTATATTTTGAAACAATTTAAACTCCGGCCTCTCATCATGATATTCTGTCGTCGAATGGTAGACGGAAACTTTAACCGACTCAGTATTTTCATTTCCAAAAGCAGTTGAGGAAATATTAGTAAGAGCTTGAACCGACACCCGTCTCTTATTTCTAAAACCAGCTTAGGTCTAAGACATGACGGCGTCAGCAACGAATGCAACCGCCAAGGATTTATCATGGCGGCCGGGCGCGGACTCAGAGGAGCCACTACTTGGTCCAGCTGCGCTCGAGACAAGTTGCAACTTCAAAAGTAAGTTCTTTCTTTCCCTTATTTGTCAAACTTGAGCTGTCTTCATTAATTTTGTTTGAAATCTTTGATTTCCTTAACCAATCACATGTGACTTATTACGGAATCGTCAATCCAGTACCGTATCTCCATCTATTTTCTACATAGGCGAATGTCTACATGACGTTTGAAATCTTTGATTTCCGTAGCCAATCACAAGTGATTACTATTACAGAATCGTCAATCCAGTAACTTATCTCCATCCATTTTCTACAGAGGCGAATGTCTACACGACGGCACGGAGAACGAGATAGCGTCGGCGGACAGTCCGTGGGACCATTCTGTCTACGACGGACTACCGGGACAGAAGTGGGACGCCACGGCTCAATGCCGTCTCTTCCTGAGGGACGATGACGCTACTCTGAATGATTTATCTAAGATCCAAGTGAGTAATTATTATTATTATTATTATTATTATTACAAAAAAGTCGTAAGCTACATGTTCTGCTTTTGCTAATTTATCATTTGAAAAATAAATAATTATTTAGTGCAATGTTTTATTGTTGGGGTAATTTTTGAAGTCACTTGATTACTGACAATGAAAATATTAATATTTGATTAACAAAGAAACTTCTGTAACTAATTAAGTGATAAACGCCAAAGTAAACTTGCGGAAAAAAGTAAGAATATAAACACGATTATAACATGCTAATATTTAAGAAAGCAAAATTGAAAAGACGCTATTTGAGTTAAGCATAAAAACTTAATTTCAACAGGAAGTGTGCGAAAGCGTCGAATGTGTGACGCCACAGAGGATTTCATCGTACTTAGCGGGGCCGGCGTTAGAGGGCACTCACTGCGGAGGGGAAAACGTAAGTAAACATTTTTTAAGGGAAACTATTTTAGCGTTCTTGATTTCGAATACTTCCTTATAAACAGGAAAAACCTCCATGATTGTGACTTATTTATTTTGGGAGGATTCAGTCGACATTTGTATTATGTTTTCAGGAACGTTATTGAAAAATCAGGTGTAATAAACATGAAATATGAAGATAGAGAATGTGCAATAAATAAATAACCACAAATTTACGATTTTATGGCATTCAAATAAGCATATTTTTTGTATGTTTTTTGCACAATTGAACTTTTTTTTTTTATTTATATATATTGTACACATAAATTACATGAAGAGTAAAGGATTAAATTTAAACACGAACGAAATAATGATTTTTAAAGTTATCCTTTCAAATGTCCCTTCTTAAAACAAGGTGAGTATGAGATCGTTCTCAAGGTGATTTGGTGTTATGAAGAACCTGAGATAGCTTTTGAAAATTGAATTATCGATACTTTTTCCATTCTTTGATTGATGGAAAGGTCGGTGGAACGGGCAACTCAGCCCAGGCCTGTGATGGGAGTTTGCGAAGGACAGCATACCTCCTTGCAAATATAGATATGAAGTGTAACGGGTTATGCTACCCGATTGCATTACAGCCAAATGTTGGTGGATGCATTTTGATTTAATTTTTTTCAACGCTGAATGACCTCGTAAGTCCCAGCGTTTGGCCTTTGCCCTAAATTTTATGTTCCAATTCCTTACATATTATTATTATTATTATTATTATTATTATTATTATTATTATTATTATTAATAGTAGCAGTAGTAGTAATTGTCGTTTAACCTACCGTTAGTAGAACTGCAAAAACTGCTACAGGACAATCACATACACACACACACACACACACACACACACACACACACACACACACACACACACACACACACACACACACACACACTACTAGAAACATTATTGATAACCATCTCTCAGTCAATATGGGTGGCTGCTTATCATACTACAGGTACCATAAAATATTTACCCCTTATAGGGGTATAGCTGTCATTGCACGTCATGGGGTACACTATAGGCATTGCTCGAGGTTCTTTGCAACAGCGTCCCTTCGGCCCCTGGCTGCAACCCCTTTCATTCCTTTTACTGTACCTCCATTCATATTCTCTTTCTTCCAACTTACTTCCCTCAACCTTCTCCTAACAGTGCAACTGAGAGGTTTTCCTCCTCCTACACCTTTCAAACCTACCTACTCTCAATTTCCTTTCCAGCCCTGAATGACCTCATAGGTCTCAGAGCTTGGCCTTTAGCCTAAATTTCATGTTCCAGTCCATTCCGTGAAATATTAATAATGATTCACACAGTCAGTCATCTGTATGTATTACCGTAGTAACGATACTACTGTAATACAAAGATCATATTCAACGAAAAGGTATCCCCGTAAGGGCCTGATGCAACTTTCAATACGTCCCCCACACCCTGCGCTGGAGACAGACATAAGGTTGCACATCTATTCGACGTTTGAATGAACCCCGTAGTCGGGTAGCGCCATCAGTGCTCCACAACGGGGTGCACTGTAGGCATTACTTAAGGTTCTTTGCAGCGTCCCTTCGGCCCCTAGCTGCAACCCCTTTCATTCCTTGTACTGTATCTCATTTCATATCTTCATTCCATCTTGCTATCCACCCTCTCCTAACAATGATTTCACAGTGCAACTGCGAGGTTTTCCTCCTGTTACACCTTTCAAACCTACCTGCTCTAAATTTCCTTTCCAGCTCTGAATGACCACATAGTTCCCAGTGTTTGGCCTTTGGCCTAAACTCTATAGATTCCGACGTCTGAATGAAAGAACCGCAGTCGTGTGTAACCAGGAATCTGTCTCGCTGGGATCCTTCCATCTCCTTCTTTAAGAGACCCGCTCGGGCGGACGATACCGCCCACGATGCGTCCGCCTGACATATTTTCTGAACTGATAAAAACCTCTTGTTTGAAAGAAGCCAGATTCTCGCTTCCCACGCCGTTAGATTCCGCTCGTATTGGGAACGCATTTTCCTTGTTTATACATTTTTATATCTGTTTATTTGTTTACTCATAAGAATGGATTTATTAGTTGTTTTTTTGCTCAACTGGTCATCATTCTATGGAATTTCCTCTCAACTTCTGTTTTCCCCTGGGTCCTGTGACATTTTGTTATTGAAAGAGGTCGTAACTATTAAGCAGGGGATTAGCGTTGTGTGTCTCGATGGCCTTAAGATAAGGAATTACATGAAAAATAAATAGGAGGGGAAGACACACACACATACATACATACATACATACACACGCACACACACACATATATGTGCACATATATATATATATATATATATATATATATATATATATATATATATATATATATATATTGTCTCCACTTTTCAAATATTTTTCATGTAATTTTTTTATTTTAAGGTCACAGATACACGTCGCTATATACTGCATATATATATATATATATATATATATATATATATATATATATATATATATACATGAGATCATTCACTTTACTACAGAACTGTTTAATATACTTAAATTTCCCCTTCGTCAGCCTTTCCATGTAAATTAATGACATTCTCCCTCCTCCTCCCTGTGCACGCCCACAGTGGTGCCAAGGTGGGCAGTGCGTGCCCTGGGGCAACAGGACATTGGAGGTGGTCGTGGGCGGATGGGGTCCCTGGTCTCATTCCGAATGCCATTCGGGTTGCGTTAAAGGGGCAACAGGTAAGGAACCGTTTCAAATTCCTTGTATTTGAGTTTGCTGTATTTTTTCAGTTTCATGTGTTTGCTGTATTTTACTTTTGTATTTTAGTTTGCTATATTATATTTTTGTATTGTTTGATTTTAGTTTGCTGTATTTTATTTTTGTATTTTTGTTTGCTTTTTTTTGTATTTTATTTTTCTTTATTTTGTGTATTTTAGTTTGTTGTAGTTTATTTTGCTGTATCTGATTTTTTTTAGTTTGCTGTATTTGTTTTGAAAAAGGTGACGTGCTTATTATTATAATAAAATTTCGCTTTGTTTAATTGATATGTTCACTTAATTATTTATTACTCAATCTTTTTGGGGGGGTTTAGTTTGTCTTAATTTGTTTTGAAAGATGTGATATGTTTGTAATTATAATTTCACTTTGATTAATTAATACGTTTGGTTAATTATTTTCCCAGTACTTTTTTTTTGTCTAGATGTGTTTTGAAAAAGTGATGTGATTGTATTTTCACTTTAATTAATTGTTAGGTTTGGCTAATTATTTACTCCGTAATCTTGTGTTTTTTTTATCTGTACAAGAAAGCTATTGTGCCGGCTTTGTCTTTCCGTCAGCACTTTTTCTGTCCGCCCTCAGATCTTAAAAACTGCTGAGGCTAGAGGGCTGCAAACTGGTATGTTGATCATCCACCCTCCAATCATCAAACATACCAAATTGCAGCCCTCTAGCCTCAGTAGTTTTTATTTTTATTCAGTTAATAAAAATAGGTAAAAATCATTTAAATTCAGTAACCACCTTAACACCCAGTTAATTGTTAACGAAAATAGTGACATAAGAAGGCGAAATAAGTTGCAAAATTCCCAAAAAATATTGTATTCAAGTTGAAATGTTTTTTTTTAACTTTTCCTGTTATATATTTTCCTATTTTTAGGTGATTTTTGAAAATAATTTTTTACTGAAACGTGCTTCTGGCAACGATATAAGATAGACCACCACCGGGCCGTGGTTGAAGTTTCATGGGCCGCGGCTCATACAGCATTATACTGAGACCGCCGAAAGATAGATCTATTTTCGGTGGCCTTGATTATACACTGTAGCGACTCGTACAGAAAACACGATTGTGCCGAAGAAGCTTCGTCGCATTTTTTACTTATTTTTTCTTTAGTGGGTCTTGATGCGTTTTGAAAAAGATGAGTTGTTTGTGGTAATTCCTCTGTTTAATTAATAAGTTTAGTTAATTATTTACTCTTTAATCTTGTTTGTTTTGGTTTAGTTTGTATTGATTTGTTGTGAAAAGGTGAAGTTTTTTTTTTATAATTTCATTTTGTATAACTGATAAGTTTAGTAAATTATTCACTCAAAAATTAAGTTACCCTTAGTTGATTTTTTAATTAATTCGTTTGCTTCTTTCAATTATTATGATAATTAATTACTTATTATTATTCAAAAGATGAATCCTATTCATATGGAACAAACCAGCACTGACCTGAAATTCAAGCTTCCAAAGAATAAGGTGTTCATTTGTAAGAAATAACAGAAGATAATGGGGAATACAGAAAGACGAGATCACTTATTAGAAAAACAGATAAATTAACAAATGAATGAATAAATAAATAAAAATGTAAGTAAATTATTAAAATACGAGGAGAATTGTATTAGGGTAGTAATGCGTTGCATCTTCGCTTGGACTTCTGAAGAAGTTCCAATTTCATAACATCCTTGTATCTGCTACCTTTTCCCAGTTTTGCAGAGATGTTCTTATAACAGAGTTTTATGAAAAAAAAAAACACAGTTAAAGACAATCAACGTTTAAGTAAAAAAATTATTTTCAAAAATCACCTAAAAATAGGAAAATATATAACATAAAAACTTAAAAAAAAACATTTCAATTTGAATACAATATTTTTGGGAATGTTGCAATGTCAGGCAACATTTCCAACTTATTCCGCCCTTCTCAGGTCAGTGTTTTCATTAATGATTAACTGAGTGTTAAAGTGGTTACTGAATTTTTAGATTATTTTTATCTATTTATGTATTTATTAATTTATTTTTTTCCTTTTTTAATAGGTGGGATCTCTACTTTCTGTATTTCCCTTTACTTCCTCTTACTTCTTCCTAATGAAGGTGTGGGCTAGTTCCATATGAATGGGTTCCATCTACTGAATAATAATAATAATAATAATAATAATAATAATAATAATAATAATAATAATAATAATAATAATAATAATAATAATAATAATAATAGTAATAATAGTGACTTCAATGGCCCCTTTGGTAGGCTTGTTCCATATGAATAGGTTTCATCCTTTGAATAATAATAATAATAATAATAATAATTATAATAATAATAATAATAATAGTGACTTCAGTGGCCCCTTTGGTGGTGGGCTTGTTCCATATGAATTGGTTTCATCTACTGGATAATAATAATAATAATAATAATAATAATAATAATAATAATAATAATAATGCTAATAGATTCACAATTTCGTGAAAAACAATCTGAGTAATAAAAATCCACAATTATATAGTAAAGATATTACTATGTAAAAAATCAAAGACTTTCGAACACCTGAACGGTGTTCCTCATCAGTGTTAACGTTAAAATGCAGTGAGGGTAATTTTCTTATGAAATCGTTTTTAAAAATTAGGGGCGGGGCGAGAAGATAACAGGCCATCACGGAAGTGCTGGTTCGGGTGTTAAGTAATGCCAAATTACTTAACCGTTCAGGTGTTCGAAAGTCTTTGATTTTTTACATAGTAATATATTTACTATATAATTGTGGATTTTTATTACTCACAATAATAATAATAATAATAATATTCAGTATATTATTTAGCTAAGCTGTAAAGTTATTCAGGAAGTTATCAGTTTTTGGCAATGGATTATGGAAGATGGTGAATTATTCGATAAAACATTGAACACTGGATCAAATAAAGACGAACAGATACTCGATAGTTACTTAACTGATGTTGCTTGTTTATTCATGTATGGTACAGTCATAGAAAGATATTTCTCTCTAAATTGTCTATATTTATTCGTTTTATATATACATATGTACATGTATCTGTATATATATATACATATATATATATATATATATATATATATATATATATATATATATACATATATATATATATATATATATAAATTAAATATATATGTAAATATATATATGTATGTATATATGTATATATATGTATGTATGTAATATACATATATATATGTGTGTGTGTGTAAACGTACATATAAACTAAATATAATTTAACATGTCGAATACAATGTGTAAAAGAGAGAGAGAGAGAGAGAGAGAGAGAGAGAGAGAGAGAGAGAGAGAGAGAGAGAGAGAGTTGTACTGTATTACCTGTGTATTGAGTAGAGTTCAAAGACCCTTTTCATACCTGTACAACAAAGCCAGCCTGTGACGTCACGTGCCCTTTTTTGGAAAGAGAGGGCAGCAGCGAGGGCAATTTATCGATAAAACGTCAATGTTTTTCGGCTGCGTATTCCAGCACGGATTCAATTTATGTTAATTAGGTTTTCGTCTTGCCTTTGGAAATAACTCTGCGTTCGCGAATGACCCGATGAAAGTAGGAGGCTTATTTGCAAAGCTGATGATGCAAAATTTGAAGTGACGGATCAGGTTATAGCCTCTGCTCGGGGGAAAAAAGAAATGACATTACTCGCGTTTCAAAAGTCTGGCAAAAACAAAGGTAATACGAGGCCGGGGTCACAGAACCGCCGCCGAAGGTCAACGAACCTCAGTGAAACTGAGAATTATGAAATGAGGAGTTTTCGTGACTAACAGAATCATGTTATCGTGCAGTGAAGTTTGTTGTGAAATGGCAAAATAACATAATTATGTTCCCACTCGCTCTAGAAGCTTCTGGGCTTCGTTGCGTGTCATTTTTGATCGTATCAGGGTCCTGTAATGCCATTACAAGTTTAATTAGCCGTGTTTTTTACTTGATGCTTTCTCATTTGTTCAGTTATTAGAGGTCACCCCTGCACTCAGCCTACCCTTTTTTATCCGGGTATGTGCCCATCGCGATGTTACGAACTCCTATTCTATAGAGGTTGCAACACGTTCACTAACTCACTTTCTCGATTCTGGAAAGAAAGGAGTGGTTTCTGGTTAGCGCCGCAGACGAGTATCTGAACGCAACCTTAGTTTCCACTGGAAGGTCATCATTGTCGCTGCTATAAAAAGAAACACTGATCTTTTTTTTTATTTTTTTACAATTTATTAATTGAAAAAGCTCGTTTTCAAGGTAATTATTGGGACTATTATGACGGAAGGAAAGCAGAATGATAAAATTTGAGTGTCGGAAAAGTAAGACAGATCTAACCTAACCTAACCAAACTTAAGTTTTATGCACCATCTTGTATCATTCTCGTATTTAGGTGCGTATTTCATGCTGGAGTAGATAGCTGAAAGGACCTATATAGCAGGCTGTTCATTTCGTTCTCCCGTGGTCATTTTCTCCACAGAGAGAGAAATGGATAGATATAGATTAAGGGAAGGACAGAGGAAGAGAAAGGTGGTAATAAATAGTGAGAGAGGTAATCAAGAAAAAGAGCTACAGAGACAGGCAACTAAAGAATTGGAAATAAAGAAGCGAACTGGATCCTCTCGAACGACACCTTTAGGGCCAATCCAGAAAGCGAATCTAGACAGGTATGAGTCCCGTCTGATTCTCGTCAGTGACGCAAAGAAAGATACCGCGGCTACATTTTAAGAGATTATAAAAGAATAAGTCAAGAATGCACAAGTGTCTTCGGCGCAATGGAGTTTTCTGTACAGCTTATATAATGCTGTATGCAACTCAGGCACGACCCATGAAACTCTCAGCCGCTGCCCATGAAACTTGCAGCCACGGCCCATTGGTGGCCTGTGTTCTTGGCACCTATAGCGGTGCCAGATGCACGATCATGGCTAACTTTAACTTTATAAATAAAATAAAAACTACTGTAGCTAGAAGGCTGCAATTTGGTATGTTTGATGATTGGAGGGTGGATGATCAACATACCAATTTACAGCCCTCTAGCCTCAGTAGTTTTAAAGATCTGAGGGCGGACAGAAAAAGTGCGGACGGACAGACAAATAGCAGCCATCTCTATAATAGTTCTCTTTTGCAGAAAACTAAAAAGCTAAAACGACATACAACAAACAACAAACCCATTCTTTGTCAGTCGTTTGTTGTGGAATGCTCTAATGATCCATCAACATAACATTTGATGAGCGTTCATTTTTTTTGTTCTCTCTCTCTCTCTCTCTCTCTCTCTCTCTCTCTCTCTCTCTCTCTCTCTCTTCAGAATCGATTGTGAGAGTTCACCAGTGACCTAATTTTCACTGAATGTAACATAGGCTGTTATTTTTTTTTTTTTTTTACCGTTCGACTAAATATTAACCGTAACGACGGAGAATTTCAAAGGTCACACCCGCGCTATTTCGGTCCTGCCGCGCCCTTTAATGTTTTAACAAAATTAACGTGGACGTACGTTTCTCTCTCTCTCTTTCTCTCTCCCCTCTCTCTCTCTCTCTCTCTTAATTTATCCGTTTATGTTGTGTCAAGTATACGATGCTTCTTTTGTTTTCGCAATCTCTCTCTCTCTCTCTCTCTCTCTTTATTAATTTATCTGTTTATTTTGTGTCTAGTATACGATGCTGCTGTTTTCGTAATCATCACGTCGTCACCCTGCAGGCCACCTCTTCCCACCTTAAGTACATGCAGACTGAAGTACGCAGTTCGGTGTCTGATTTTTCTTGCCACCGCCAAATTTCGGTATCTTCTCCCGACTCTGGTTTTCCAGATTTATTTTAACGTATCTTTTGACGAGTTAGATAGCTGATTAGAGCTCTTCATGCCGCTCTTTTTGGTCTGTGAAGATCAAAGGTGATAATTGTGTCACGATTATAATTATACGTCATAATTCGATTATACGAACCCAGTTTTTTTTTTTTTTTTTTTGGCAAAAATGTGAATGTGTAGTTTATGAATTGAAAGTACTTGTTTTTTTTAATTGATAGTACTTGATTTTATGAATTGATAGTACTTGTTTTTTTTTTAATTGATAGTATTTGATTTTATGAATTGATTTTATAAACTGATAGTACTTGATTTTTATGGATTGATAGTATTTGTTTTATGAATTGATAGTACTTTGTTTTTTTTGAATTGATAGTACTTGAATTTATGAATTGATAGTACTTGCTTTATGAACTGATAGTGTTTGAGTTTATGAATTGATTTTATGAAGTGATAGTACTTGATTTTTATGAATTGATAGTACTTGTTTTATGAATTGATAGTACCCGAGTGTATGAATTGATAATACTTGGTTATATGAATTGATAGTCCTTGTTTTATGAATTGATAGTCCATGTTTTATGAATTGATAGTCCATGTTTTATGAATTGATAGTCTATGTTTTATGCATTGATAGTCCTTGTTTTATGAATTGATAGTCATTGCTTTATGAATTGATAGTCCTTGTTTTATGAATTGATAGTCATTGCTTTATGAATTGATAGTCCTTGTTTTATGAACTGATAGTCCTTGATTTTACTCTCCCTTTTCGATTGTTGTCACCCTTCTCATCATAACTCATAATGTTGCCAGTCCCGTGGGGGAGAAATGCCATCAGTGCACCCTCACGGCGGTGAACTGCAGGCAGTACAGTACTTAATTGAAGGTTCTAGGCAGCGTCACTTCGGCCCTTAGCTGCAATCCCTTTAGTTCCTTTTTTTACTGTACCCCCTGTTCGTATTATCTATCTTCCATCTTACTTTCCACCCTCTCCTGACAATTATGTTTCACTTTTAAAACCTTCCTTACTCTGAATAACCTCGTAGGTCCCAGCGCTTGGCCTTTGGCCTAAAGTTTATATACCAGTTCCAACAATGTTGCAAGTTATTTCATAAATCCTTCAATAACAGATTTAGGTGGAATTACAACACTAGTGTAATTATATATATATATATATATATATATATATATATATATATATATATATATATATATATATATATATATCCATGGATGATAGCTTGTTGCCAAATTTGCAATAACATTTTTTATATCCTCAAATGTTACTCCACAAATAACCCACTAATATGGAATTCACGGTTTCCTGTCAATAGGCAATTCGTAGCGTAAGATTATGTATGTATGAATTTATGAATATGGACAGACAGAGAGAGGGAGACAGAGAAATATAATAGACGGGAGGTTCAAATTTGACAGGATTAATTCGACGATGAGGCATTTTAAGGTTTAAAAACTAT
The DNA here is from genome assembly GCA_039081455.1 of Macrobrachium rosenbergii. Taxonomy (NCBI): domain Eukaryota; kingdom Metazoa; phylum Arthropoda; class Malacostraca; order Decapoda; family Palaemonidae; genus Macrobrachium; species Macrobrachium rosenbergii. The sequence continues at coordinate 35,968 of JANJGK010006511.1, forward strand.
GGTTTCATTTATTTCCTCCTTTGAAGAAAACGGGGTTTTACATCAGCCATCTTGAATTTCTCCTAATGGCTGCCGGGGCGGCCATATTTATTTTCTGACCTTTTGTTGTTACAATGAATGAATAATGGTTATCACCTCTCTCTCTCTCTCTCTCTCTCTCTCTCTCTCTCTCTCTCTCTCTCTCTCTCTCTCTCTCTCTCACGTATGCATGCATATTCATACGCATTATGCGATCAAACACGTTCGCAAATACGCACACACACACTGCACATTATATACACATTTATCTATACATCCTGATACATACACGTTACGATCATACACCCTTGCACACACAAACAAACACACATACACACACAAAGCCTCCATAAGTCTTGCCGGAAGGGCACCCAGACCCCTACATACATATGAATTTTTAAATACACTGTATGTATACATCCTCATTCATGCATGATACGATGAAACACGCTAGCACATACGCACAAACACACATACACACACACACACACAAAGCCTCCTCTAGCCTTGCCGGAAGGGCATCCAGACTCATACATACATATACATTTTGAATACACTTATATGCATACATCCTCGTACATGCATGAATTTTAAAATACACTTGTATGCATATGTATCCATCCTCATACATGCATGAATTTTAAAATACAATTGTATGCATATGTATACATCCTCGTACATGCATGAATTTTAAAATACACTTGTATGCATATGTATACATCCTCGTACATGCACGAATTTTAAGATACACATGTATGCATATGTATACATCCTCGTACATGCACGAATTTTAAGATACACATGTATGCATATGTATACATCCTCATACATGCATGAATTTTTAAACACACTTGTATGCACAACAGCCTCATACATGCATGACACGATCATACATACACATACACACACACAAAGGCTCCTCAAGCCTTTGCAGGGA
>JANJGK010006512.1:0-15000 GCA_039081455.1 Macrobrachium rosenbergii
GCTGGGGATGAGTCCGAATGGCTCATTGAAAGGAAGGTCCTCACCAGTCTGAATGTCGCATTAACAAGTATATGGAGGATTTGGGTGGGCAATTTGAGATCAAAAAAATATTCAGTTTTCGCCCTAACTAGTAAACAAAAACACTGGTCGCTCCCGCATTCTCAATTCAATCGTTGTGCAGGAAACTTCACAACGCTAATACATCACCCCGTTACAAACACTGAAGTAGATAGATAGAACAGACATATAACATATAATATAGGCAGAAAGCCAAGCCCTGGGACCTATGAGGTCATTCAGTGCTGAAAGGAAATTTGAGAGTAAGAGGTTATATAGGTGTAACAGGAGGAAAACCTCGCAGTTGCACCATGAAACAACTGGTAGTAGACGGTTGAGGAAAGTCAGATGAAAGAAATAATACGAATGGAGGTATAGTAAAAGGAATGAAAGGGGTTTGCAGATAGGGGCCGAAGGGACGCTGCAAAGAACCTCAAGAAATGCCTACAGTGCACCGAGTGAGGCGCACTGATGGCGCTACCCCCTACGGATCAAAACCTGCAGTACACACGCTTCAGTTTTGCAAATTCTCTCTCATTCCAACTCTTACCTGTCCAGCACTTCCAGAGTTTTCCTCTTCAATATTAGCAGTTATGACTTGGACCATCGACGGATGGTCTCTTGTTTGTCAAATTTTCAGAAATTATATTTTAACAGAGGTCTTTCACATTCACAACTGATCACTGATCCCCTTTTCCTGCCGAGAGCAACTACTGTAGATTTGTTGAACAGCAGCACCAGTATGCTGTCAATATGCCTCGCTGTCGAACTTCTCAGTTCCAGAGGTCCTTTATTCCTCACACCATTGGACTGTCACAACAGCCTCCCTACTGAGGATGTCGTGTAGTTGGAACTTCAGAAACTCAAGCGAAGATGCAATGCATTACTACCCTAATCCTATTCTCCTTGCAAGTTAATACATTTTTATTTATTTATCAGTTTATGAATTTAATTTTTTTTCTTTAATGAGTGACATCTCTTCTTTCTTGTATTCCCCTTTACTTCCTCTTACTTCTTTTTAATGAACACCATATTCTTAGGAAGCTTGAATTTCAAGTCAATGGCCCCTGTGGTGGGCTTGTTCCATAAGAATAGGGTTCATCATCTTATTAGTCACGTGACTACTTCCCATCATCATCATTCCAGTGAGAATGCGCGCCTGTCCTTCACATCGCTGAAAGGCAACGCACCTCAAATTCCAGTTGCCACTTCTACTTCTCATTCTGTTATTCACTAAGCAAGCAATAAACTCCGTCCCATTTCAGTCTGCGAGTATAAGATCAACAGGACGGTTTAAATTTCTAATAGGCTCACTCGCAGAACAGATTGGGAAATTCCCGAATTCCATCACCAAAGCTGATTTTCCGATGGAAATGAGCTTCCGCGTGCTTCTGAAGTTCTAGAATCGAGTTGTGCCATTTTCTTATGTATTCGCCTTTCTCGCCTTATCACTAAATCGTAAGCTGACCTTCTATTTATCTGTTGGATCTAATCTACTACAACGCCAGATTCGCATTGTTTGCAATGTGACGTAACCAGTGTACTGACTGTCACAAAACTAGCAGACTTGTGTACATGAGTAGCAAGAATTTATGTCACAGCCTCTTTTCTAATACGGCGATAAAAAAAAAAACATGCAGAGTAGTTGTCCGATAAATGCTGCTCCGAGGATGAATCGTTTCCATGAAAAATGACACATTTTGAAAGGAATTTGTATTTTTCCTAACATACAAACCTAAGGTCTTTACAAAGGAATTACCTTCAGCACAAGTAAAGACCGATGGTTTGTACTTTGTGTAGGGACACTGCACGCACAATATTCAAAGTATATTTAAGAGCTAACAAATAATTAAACGAAAACATTTCATTACACCAAAACATTTAACTAAACCAAAATATCTTCTTAAACCAAAATATTGTCCTAAACCAAAATATCTAATAATACCAAGTACGATCTCTCTCTCTCTCTCTCTCTCTCTCTCTCTCTCTCTCTCTCTCTCTCTCTCTCTCTCTCTCTCTCTCTCTCTCTCTCTCTCTCTCTCTATGGAAAGCGCAGATGAACCCGATGGCAAATTCCTGAGGGGTATGCTAGTATTGCACCAGCAGCCCCGGATTTTATGCCGTGCCCCTAGGTTAGGTTAGGTTAGTACCTCATAGTAATTTGAACAGAAACGGTAAAGAAATGAAAGGACTGCAGCTAGGGTCCAAAGGGACTCTGAAAAGAACCTTAAGTAATGCCTACGGTGCACCCCGTGAGGTGCACTGAGGGCACTAACCCACTAGGGGAACCATCACCAACTGGCAATTCATATGAGCTTAATAAAACACCCACACGCACACGAAGTATAAAAAGTAAAACATGCGCCGAAGTTTCTTTGGCGCAATCGAGTTTTCTGAACAGCATATAATCAAGGCCACCGAAAATAGGTCTATCTTTAGGTGGTCTCGGTATAATGCTGTGGGAGCCGCGGTCCAGAAACTTTAACTATGGGCCGGTGGTGGGCCGGCCTATATCGTTGCCAGACGCACGGTTATGGCTAACTTTAATCTTAAATAAAATAAAAACTACTGAGGCTAGAGGGCTGCAATTTGGTATGTTTGATGAATGGAGGGTGGATGATCAACATACCAATTTGCAGCCCTCTAGCATTAGTAGTTTTTAAGATCAGAGGGCGGACACAATAAAGTGCGGACGGACAGACAAAGCCGGCACAATAGTTTTCTTTTACAGAACACTAAGAAGCGAGTGAAACATCTTTGTATGCTAAGGGTGCGTCCAACACTGCAGTAAAACATGTCACGAACAGATGGTGGCAACTTATCTCTTACGTATCACAAACAGGTTGAAAACAAGTCAACGACCATAAGTGGAGAACGAATCTTTGGCCAATATCGGATAACTGTATAAAGCACTGGTCAGAACTAACAATAAGTAGCTGACTTGTATTCGGATTGTTTGTGATATCTGTGGATAAGTTACAGACGAGTTTATGACCATGTTTCACTGTAGTGTGGACGCAACCTAAAATATCATGGTGGCCCTGTTTTGATGAACTGGCGTATCCCATTTTTTCTTTTTTAAGTATTTGAGTTTTCCAGTCAAAGTGTCTCAGTTTTTGATACTCTAGAACATATCAAAAATTCAGCTGTCTGTGTTGTCGCATTTCCAGCCAAGGTGTCTCAGTTTTTGACATTCTAAAACATACCAAAACTTCAGCTGTCAGTGTTGTCACATTAGAAGCTCTGAATAATACCAAAGTCTTTGGAGCCTATTTCCTCAGAATGGGGGAAAAAATGGCTTAACGCCACTTCGTCAAACAAGGGAACGATAGGACCTTAACAATGGCTTGATGGGACAGTACATAAATGAACACACCAATTATTTGGTAGTACGAGTCATTACTGTCATTCATTACGAGAAGCCTTGTCATTCACTGTGAGAATCCTTATCATTCATTACGAGAATCCCTCGCCTCTTGATCAGTCCCTTCGTCAACAGTTATCAAAATCCTCCTTACTCCTCCGAGTGGCCCTTTGTCAAGGAAGCGAAGACAGAGAGAGAGAGAGAGAGAGAGAGAGAGAGAGAGAGAGAGAGAGGAGGGGGGTGGGGGATGACAGCTGGCTGTTACTGGGACGATTTCCTCTCGATTGATGATGACTTATCTGTCTTCCGTGAGTGATGGTGGAAGGAAAACAGATTGGATTCCGGGGATTGCGGATGGCAGCTGCCATTATTCTTTTCATGCTACGTCGGATGCGATCCCAACAAAAACTCCTCATGATTATTGTGTCAGATGTCAATATAACAGTTGTTTTCAAGATTCAGTATTATCCTAGATTTTAATTGCATGGAGTCTGATCAATATTCTCCTAGATTTTAATTGTATGGAGTCTGATCAATATTCTCCTAGATTTTATTTGTATGGAGTCTGATCAATATTCTCCTAGATGTTAATTATATGGAGTCTGATCAATATTCTCCTAGATTTTAATTATACGGAGTCTGATCAATATTCTCCTAGATTTTAATTATACGGAGTCTGATCAATATTCTCCTAGATTTTAATTATACGGAGTCTGATCGATATTCTCCTAGATTTTAATTATATGGAGTCTGATCAATATTCTCCTAGATTTTATTTATACGGAGTCTGATCAATATTCTCCTAGATTTTAATTATATGGAATGTGATCAATATTCTCCTAGATTTAATTATATGGAGTCTGATCAATATTCTCCTAGATTTTAATTATATGGAATGTGATCAATATTCTCCTAGATTTAATTATACGGAGTTTGATCGATATTCTCCTAGATTTTAACTATAGGGAGTCTGATCAATATTCTCCTAGATTTTATTTATACGGAGTCTGATCAATATTCTCCTAGATTTTAATTATATGGAATGTGATCAATATTCTCCTAGATTTAATTATATGGAGTCTGATCAATATTCTCCTAGATTTTAATTATATGGAATGTGATCAATATTCTCCTAGATTTAATTATACGGAGTCTGATCGATATTCTCCTAGATTTTAACTATAGGGAGTCTGATCAATATTCTCCTAGATTTTATTTATACGGAGTCTGATCAATATTCTCCTAGATTTTAATTATATGGAGTCAGATCAATATTATCCTAGATTTTAATTATAAGGAGTCTGATCAATATTCTCCTAGATTTTAATTATATGGAGTGTGATCAATATTCTCCTAGATTTAATTATATGGAGTCTGATCAATATTCTCCTAGATTTTTATTATACGGAGCCTGATCAATATTCTCCTAGATTTTGATTATACGGAGTCTGATCAATATTCTCCTAGATTTTAATTATATGGAGTCAGATCAATATTATCCTAGATTTTAATTATAAGGAGTCTGATCAATATTCTCCTAGATTTTAATTATATGGAGTCTGATCAATATTCTCCTAGATTTTAATTATACGGAGTCTGATCAATATTCTCCTAGATTTTAATTATACGGAGCCTGATCAATATTCTCCTAGATTTTGATTATACGGAGTCTGATCGATATTCTCCTAGATTTTAATTATATGGAGTCTGATCAATATTCTCCTAGATTTTATTTATACGGAGTCTGATCAATATTCTCCTAGATTTTAATTATATGGAATGTGATCAATATTCTCCTAGATTTAATTATACGGAGTCTGATCGATATTCTCCTAGATTTTAATTATAGGGAGTCTGATCAATATTCTCCTAGATTTTATTTATACGGAGTCTGATCAATATTCTCCTAGATTTTAATTATATGGAGTCAGATCAATATTATCCTAGATTTTAATTATAAGGAGTCTGATCAATATTCTCCTAGATTTTAATTATATGGAGTGTGATCAATATTCTCCTAGATTTAATTATATGGAGTCTGATCAATATTCTCCTAGATTTTTATTATACGGAGCCTGATCAATATTCTCCTAGATTTTGATTATACGGAGTCAGATCAATATTCTCCTAGATTTTAATTACATGGAGTTTGATCGATGTTCTCCTAGATTTTAATTACATGGAGCCTGATCAATATTCTCCTAGATTTTGATTATACGGAGTCTGATCAATATTCTCCTAGATTTTAATTATATGGAGTCTGATCAATATTCTCCTAGATTTTAATTATATGGAGTGTGATCAATATTCTCCTAGATTTAATTATATGGAGTCTGATCAATATTCTCCTAGATTTTTATTATACGGAGCCTGATCAATATTCTCCTAGATTTTGATTATACGGAGTCTGATCGATATTCTCCTAGATTTTAATTATATGGAGTCTGATCGATGTTCTCCTAGATTTTAATTACATGGAGTTTGAGTGCTCACTTTCATTTTTTTTTTTTTTAGCTCAGATCCTCCACGAGAAGACTCAAATGCCACTAATTTTCAGAGTATAGATGACATAAGACAAGTCAAAAATGCCCCGAAGCGTTTTCTGTACAGCCGCTACAGTGTATAATCAAGGCCACCGAAAATAGATCTATCTTTCGGTGGTCTCGGTATATTGCTGTATGAGCCGCGGTCCGTGAAACTTTAACCACGGCCCGGTGGTGGCCTGTACTATGTCGTTGCCAGACACACAATTATGGCTAACTTTAACCTTAAATAAAATAAAATAACTACTGAGGCTAGAGGGCTGCAATTTGGTATGTTTGATGAATGGAAGGTGGAAGATCAACATTACCAATTTGCAGCCCTCTAACCTCAGTAGTTTTTAAGATCTGAGGGCGGACAGAAAAAGTGCGGACGGACAGACAAAGCCGGCACAATAGTTTTCTTTTACAGAAAACTAAAAAAAAAACAATCATTCTTCCTGTATGTCCGGAATGAAACCGTATCTTTCAAACCCTCAATTCTACGACTATCTAAGCCCACAAAGGTTTGAATGAGTCCTTTCGACGCTTGAAAAAAAGGAATAACAGTAATAATATCGACGTAGTAATAATAGCATTAGTATCTGAAATGTGTACACCTTTATTATTTTGTTCCCTGTAGATTCGAGTTTCGCGCTGTTCCAATAAAAACCTATGAACCGTTTTGAAAATATACCTATCCCCAGTGAATGGTTCTAGGATAGTATCCGTATCGCTACTGATTTCAACTCCAGCAGTTTCAAAATACGAGAAACGCAACAGCGTCTAATACTGAAACGTCCTCGAAGTTGATTTGGTTTTATGAAGTTCAAGCTGTCAACCCAAGTTCTCAGGGTTCTTATTCGGTTTCCTTAATTACTCACCATATTTTATTCCAGCTCATTTTTCATTAATTTCATTACTAAATGGTAGATATTCTCTGAATGTAAGTCCAATTCTCGCACTAATCCAGAATTACTACTTTCTGCAAAGCACTGATGACGAAACGTCAGGAGGAAATTGCTGACCGGAATGGAATTTGGAGTAAATTCTGTCTTCAAGTAAGGAGAAAAAATCTGAAGTGTACTGAAATAGTGTCGAAGAGTCAGTGAACATTAAATGGCCTCCCAGACCACATCAACAAAGTAAGAAAACAATGATGGCACCAAACACATTACAAGCCACAGTATTTGCAATTCGAAGCTAAAATACTTGCAGTTTTTTTAAGAGAGACTCCGCATCTTTACGGAGCTCACAAAATTCTGGAATTTGCCCCTGCGATTCAGTTGTCTAATCAAACATTTCCCTCGCTCATTTTTTTTCTGGTTCTGGTAGAAGAAACCACTCTGTACCTGAGGTGTACAACTGATGAACACTCAGGAGCAATATCTTTCAAGGTTTGAAATAAACCTTTCTGTCGCTGAAACACTTTATATCCAGTCTAGAAATCTCAAATCTTGATACTTAGCGGCCAGTGGCTAAAAGGGCTGTGAGTGACAGGCACATCAATAACTGTAATAGTGATAATCATAAAAACAGTAGCTTTAAAACACTATGTCTGAATGATTCGTTGGACAATGAATGGAACGCGGCAATATCAAAGTCTCACATCGATTCGCTGTGAACTTTACCCAGATCCAAAATATAAAATTTATACAAACAAGGGATTGAATAGAATAGCATAGAGAATTTAGGCCAGAGGCCAACCGCTGGGACCTATGAGGTCATTCAGCGCTGAAACGGAAATTGACGGTAAAGAAGTTTGAAAGGTGTAACAGGAGGAAAACCTCGCAGTTGCACTGTGACTCAATTGTTAGGAGAGGGTGGAAAATAAGATGGAAAAAAGATAATACGAAGGGAGGTACAGTAAAAGAAACGAAAGGGGTTGCAGCTAGGGGCCTAAGGAAGGGACGCTGCAAAAGAAACTTAAGTAACCCCTACAGTGCACCGCATGAGGTGGACTGACGGCACTGACCCCCTACGGGCAATAATACCGATGAATAACAAAACGTAATCAAAATCTGCTCCGGAAGCAAATCGACAACTAGATGATTTTACAATTGCCAACGATAAAACACCTTACATGAAATTCCAGTCCTCTCGCCTCCAGAGCTAAAATCTTACTAATATTAACAGCGACGGGCAAACGACAACAGCTACAACAACAACACAACAACAAGAGACAACAACGAAACTCCCAAAACAAACTTGGGGAACAGAATGACGCTGCCGAGTAAGGTGTTAGCAGTTAATAATTCTGAACTGAAGCCTCTCTCTCTCTCTCTCTCTCTCTCTCTCTCTCTCTCTCTCTCTCTCTCTCTCTCTCTCTCTCTCTCTCTCTCCCGGACCTTTTCAAGTTTCGAAATATTCAGCGGACGTTTGAATTTACAATCTTTGATGCAATATCGAAAGATCCTTTTTTTTTTAGGTATAAGTCAATCATTTTCTTCAATAGTTCCACGAAAAAAAATCAGTCATTACTTGACAGAATTCCCTACTACTGTATATTCTACAATAAAACGTTAAAGTAATTATTTTTAAAAATATTTCCTGTTACTGTGCAATTTGAGGTAAATCGTGTATAGTTCTGGGCCTTTTCCAGTGTAAACTCGAGACCCTACACACCTACTAATATTGTTTGCTAAATTCTCAAGGCTTCTCGTAAGAAGCACAGATATTCTGTATCAATACAAAAAACATTTTTACGCTTTTAACTATTCAAGAACATTTTCTACACATCAAATGAAAGATTCAAATCTATCCTGTCGATAATTCTAGCAATATTTTGCTATTTTCAGTCATTTTCACTTGACAAAATTCAAATACTCACTGAACATGACAAACAACATTAAAGGCAGTAGCTAAAAGATTCACAAGAAATGTTTCCCAATTTTTAGCAAGGAAATTATTGTAATAACGCAGAGATTCCAATACAAAAATCACAATTTGTAAAACTTTCTTTCCGGTACTATTACTTTGTTTCTTTAAGGAAATGATGAAAAACAGCTCCGTTTGTTTATTTGTGAGTAGAGCCTCACGTTAATGCCATTTGACATTGCCCCTTACTTTTGGTTCCTGTGTGTGTCCTGCAATTAGCTTCTGACAGTCTGGGAATGAGGCGAGACATGCTGTTGGAATGTTGATGTTTTGGCCACTTGGTTCGTTCATACTAGTAATACTATTGCTACTACTGCTAATAATAATAATAATAATAATAATAATAATAATAATAATAATAATAATAATAATTCTTGCTCATCTACTCTGATGTCCCATGGTCATTGATGTCGCAATACCATGAGTAGGTGAGAAAGAAAGAGAAAAAAGTGATAGGTATCAAGACCTGAAAATCGAAATAAGAAGGATAAGGGATATGCCAGTGGAAATTGTACCCATAATCATAGGAAGACTAGGCGCGATCCCAAGATCCCTGAAAAGGAATCTGGAAAATCTAGAAGCCGAAGTAGCTCCAGGATTCATGCAGAAGAGTATGCTACTAGAAACAGCGCACATAGTGAGAAAAGTGATGGACTCCTAAGGAGGCAGGATGCAACCCGGAACCGCCCCCCCCCCCCACACTATAAAAGCCACCCAGTCGAATAGGATAATAATAATAATAACTGAGGAAGGTGGAAACTTGCAAGATAAAAGAAAGGGCTATGAACTGACTGCCAAGAAGCTAATGTTTCCAGATGAAATTGGGTTTAGTTCCAACCCTCTTCATAGGACGAGGATGCAAATCTTGTTGTTTCAGAGGAGTTTCTCTAGAGAGAAAATGCAGGAATTGTAGATTCAAGAACCGAAGTGAATAATTGTCGTTTGGCGTGAACGGATCAAAAAAAAAAAAAAAAAAAGAGAACGCTTTTGAAAGTAGCTGTCTGTGACACATCTGTGGAATGAGATTCTTAAATATGAGAAACGGGGAGATAAGACTGTGAGGTGAGATACTTGTCATGCGTCAAAAAATAACAAGAAGACGAAAAGCTACAAGTTACAAAAAAGCTACTAGTTACAAAAATATTAAAACTAATAATGGGCACCTAATGCCAAGGAATAGCCAGTGTACAGGACGCAGGTACATGTTATAGAGTATGCAAATTAGTGACGTCTGCAGATGAGTCTCTGGTAATGTGTGGGCATTGGTTGTAAGGCCATGTTAATGTTTATTATAGAGATTTAGTAAATGATTTGATGGTTGGTTGATTTCTATTTTAATTTGTCATTTTTTTTATTTGCCCAGACTCAGGAGGATGTCTTATTCGTTAAAAAAAATAGGAGTCACAAAAAAAAAAAATAGTAGTCAAAAAAAAGACAGGGGTCAAAACGGAAAAAAAATCAGGAGCCAAAAAAAGATAGGAGACAAAAAAGAAAAAAGATAGGAATCAAAAAGAGAAAAAGATAGGAATCAAAAAGAAAAAAAAGATAGGAATCAAAACATAAAAAAGATAGGAGTCAAAAAACAAATAAGACAGGAGTCAAAAAAGAAAAAAATATAGTAGTCAAAAACGAAAAAAAAGATAGAGTCAAAAAAGAAACAAGATAGGAGTCAAAAAAGAAAAATCTACTACAGGAATAACGATTTCGACCCAAGATTTCACTGTCATGTTGGTGACTGACAAAAAGCAAGGACTTCACTATTATGTCGGTGATTGACACAAAGCAAAGACTTCACTATTATGTTGGTGACTAACACAAAGCAAGCACTTCACTATTATGTTGGTGACTGACACAAAGCAAGGACTTCACTATTATGTCAGTGATTGACACAAAGCAAAGACTTCACTATTGTGTTGGTGACTGACACAAAGCAAGGACTTCACTATTGTGTTGGTGACTGACACAAAGCAAGGACTTCACTATTGTGTTGGTGACTGACACAAAGCAAGGACTTCACTATTATGTTGGTGACTGACACAAAACAAGGACTTCACTATTGTGTTGGTGACTGACACAAAACAAGGACTTCACTATTATGTTGGTGACTGACACAAAGCAAGGACTTCACTATTGTGTTGGTGACTGACACAAAGCAAGGACTTCACTATTATGTTGGTGACTGACACAAAGCAAGGACTTCACTATTATGTTGGTGACTGACACAAAGCAAGGACTTCACTATTGTGTTGGTGACTGACACAAAACAAGGACTTCACTATTATGTTGGTAACTGACAAAAAGCAAGGATTTTATTACTATGTTGGTGACTGACACAAAGCAAGGGCTTCACTATTATGCTGGTGACTGACACAAAGCAAGGACTTCAAATATTATGTTGGTGACTGACACAAAGCAAGGATTTCACTATTATGTTGGTGACTGACAAAAAGCAAGTTTTTTATTACTATGTTGGTGACTGGCACAAAGCAAGGACGTCATTATCATTAAGATGACTGGCACAAAACAAGGGCAAAGCAAGGACTTCACTATTATCTTGGTGACTGACACAAAGCAAGGAATTCACTATTATGTTGGTGACTGACACACAGCAAGGACTTCACTATCATGAAGGTGACTAGCACAAAGCAAGGACTTCACTATTATGTTGGTGACTGACACAAAGCAAGCACTTCACAATTATGTTGGTGACTGACACAAAGCAAGGACTTCACTATTGTGTTGGTGACTGACACAAAGCAATGGCTTCACTATTGTGTTGGTGACTGACACAAAGCAAGGACTTCACTATCATGAAGGTGACTAGCACAAAGCAAGGACTTCACTATTATGTTGGTGACTGACACAAAGCAAGGACTTCACAATTATGTTGGTGACTGACACAAAGCAAGGACTTCACTATTGTGTTGGTGACTGACACAAAGCAATGGCTTCACTATTGTGTTGGTGACTGACACAAAGCAAGGACTCTACTGTTATGCTGGTGACTGGCACAAAGCAAGGACTTCATTATTATGTTAGTGATTGGCACAAAGCAAGGATTTCACTATTATCTTGGTGACCGACACAAAGCAAGGACTTCACTATTGTCCTGGTGACTGCCCACAAAGCGCACAAAGCAAGGACTTCACTATTTCGCTCAGAAAAATACAAAAACAAGACACCGGGTCCAAAAACTCTTTCAGGACTCTACTCACCGGCAGGACTCTTGTTGAGACAGTTGCAGCAGGAGAGGACTCGAGGCCTCCTGCGTCTCTCCTGGGTCATGATGCTGCCCTGGATCTGACTCGAAACGACCTGGCGAGTCACCTCGGCCGGGCCCACCACCACCATCACAAAGTTACAGCGGCACCGCGGAGCATTTTTGCACAGAGAACGAGCGAGTGGGAGGAACGAGAAATCGCTGGGAGGTCTCTGGGTGTACACGAGATGCTCGCTTCTATGTCACCAATAAGAACTGAAGAGCGTTGGAGGAACGGCACAAGTGTTGGCGGATCATAATCATCTATGTAATTCGACTAATTAATGTCATTTATTGATCTGAAGTTACTGAGACTTAAATAATAAGGTTTGGGCATCTCTTCTCGCAATCATCTCGCGCGATCATTTCGGGGAAAAGTTGAATGACGCTTACTTCCTATAAGTAGTTTTAAAAAAAATTATTCATTTTTCAGGTGGTTGAATTTGGCAAAAAATAAATGAAATAAAAGAATCTTTTATCAAATGACCTATAAAATCATAATGATATTAATAACGAGCATTAATGGGTAGTTAGAATACATTCACGTGATGCAAGCAATTTCTTTTTTCGTTCACTGTTGAAAATAAAAAAATATTTCAAGGAAGAATTTAAAACAACATACTCTTATTTAGAACTGAAAGGAAGACTATATAATATACTCAGGGTTTAAAGAAAAATACACTAGAATTGCGATGAAGGAAAAGTATTCCATTCATTTTTCACTCGATAATTCTACCGGCAACGGTAAAAGAGACCAACGTAAGAGGGGGCCAGGGTAATTTACGTAAAATGTCAATAATTATCCAATAATTCTGTGGTTCATCCACCCGATTATCTAACAAATACAAATTATTAAACCGGGACACAAAAAAATAGCTTAGTCAGCAAACACCGCATTCAGTACAATGCACAATTGTAACCTCATTCAAATAATATAATTTACACATGAACGACTTCACTAATTTGCTTTCAAATATTTTTACAACTTTTGGCTTTACTCGGCCGGATCATCAAAGATAATTATTGAACACTTTCTTTAATATTTAATTCTCCATACAAGATTTTTCGAAATCATATTAATTATGGAGCCCATAACGGCGTACGCTGGTTAAATTATATATTGAACAAAAGAGACATGCGCAGGCGATGTAAACACGATATTTCTGTTTCTCTACAAACTTCCACTGATTTCTTTTTCTCTGCTCTTTCCTTAGTTTTTGCTAAGTCCAGTCAGTTTAAACACTCCGTAATATTTTCCCGCGTACCTGAAAAGATAAGAGAAAGGTATTTTAATTATAAGTATCTCCAGAACAGTCACAATGTAAAAACTTTCATAAATTTTTATACATTTGTCAGTCTTCACATCTCATATATATATATATATATATATATATATATATATATATATATATATATATATATATATATACCGCATGACACCTGACATGCTTATATCATACAAGGAACCGACACGATAAATCTGACATCAAATTGAGAGAGAGAGAGAGAGAGAATTAGGAAAAATACTAAAGGCGTAAGACAATAATAATAATAATAATAATAATATCACAAGTCTGTATTTATGACGGCAGGACTGACACTGCGCACTTACACAAACCAAGACTAGTGTGACGCCCTAGTTGTTCTGACATTGTTATACATTACCCATTAATTTGTTTAACGACCTCACAGACAGCTTTCCAGTTATTCAAAGGACATAATCAACGTAAACCTTACTTTACCCACAACGCAGCTGAACTGGGATCCTGCTGACGTACGTACCAGCCATTCAAGCGTCAACAGAAGTTTTACAGTGACGAAATGTTTACAGAACGTTTTCAGTCCAAACCTGATGAAACGGACAACCCTTGTGAGAAGACTACCAAACGTAAACTCTTGCTTGCGTTTGAACGACTGGAGTTCAGCTTAGCTGCTTATGGTTAAAGTAAGATTCAAGTTTATTGGAGCCTTTGAATAACTGAAAAGCTATCAGTGAGACGTGTTGCTAAGTAAATTAACAGATGATATATAACACCGTCTGAACAATTAACTTTTTGCACTGAGGCTGATGGTTAGATATGCTGTCCAGGTATAATCAATGTCATCAGTTAGAAATCCAGAGAGGAACAGGTCTGCTAAAGCGGTGACGCAATGTTTACAAAACTCATTCAGGTGTCCTAGGAATAGAAATGGGAATGTAGAATTTACGCCAAAGGCCAAGATCCGGAACCTATGAGGTCATGCTGCGCTGAAACGGAAATTGACAGTAAGAGGGTCTGAAAGGCGTAACAGGAAGAAAACCTTACGGTTGCACTATGAGACATTTGTTAGAGAGGGTGGAAAGTGAGATGGAAGGAAGTCAGTGGGGAACGGAGGTCTAGTAAAAGGAATGAAAGAGGTTGAAGCTAGGGGTCGAAGGGGCGCTGCAAAGAACCTTAAGTAATGTCTACAGTGCACCACGTGTGGTGCACAAATGCACTACCCCACTACGGAGCTTATCTAGTCCTGTCTGATATGAAAGGAGAAAAACAAGAAAGTTGGCCTTACTCTACCCGCATCTTAAAACACCGCGGATGTCCATGAATAGTTCCCCATCTAATCTTATGCAATATCAAAGATTCAAATTAATCTTCCAAATCACGCATTGTAATGCCACTTCTCTCAGCCCTGAGAGAGAGAGAGAGAGAGAGAGAGAGAGAGAGAGAGAGAGAGAGAGAGAGAGAGAGAGAGAGAGCCGCCTTTTATGGGTAAAAACCATAAGGTCAAGAAATAGCAAACAAAGGGAGAATTGAAGCACCATTTTGCTTCCAACAATATCCACAGACGAAAAGGAAAACAAACAAGTAAAAATGCGCCCAAGTTTCTTCGGCGCAATCGAGTTTTCTGCACAGCGTATAATCAAGGCCACCGAAAATGGATCTATC
>JANJGK010006512.1:20000-36921 GCA_039081455.1 Macrobrachium rosenbergii
AAATTTAAAATTCCGTGTTCAAGGAAGAGAGGCTATTGGCTTAAAGAAAATCACGAGCCTAAGGAAGAATTCTACAAGCGAGGATAGCTTAGTGGGGATTAGATAGATAGATAGATAGATAGACAGAAGTTTACTGACCACAACAACCTACCAAAATTACAAGCTCTTGAATATGGTCCAACAAAAGTACATCAAAATGGACATGTAAATCTTTAGAATTAAATAAAAAACAACTAGAACATTTGAAACCATGTGAAGACAATGTCAGATCTTGAATAAATAGAAGGAATGTATACAATAGGACCTGAGGTCCTTAAGCTGCAATAACAGGGCAATGCCATTCTATGATTCACTAGTATGGATAGAATAGAATATAGAATTTAGGCCAAAGGCCAAGCGCTGACACCTATGAGGTCATGCAGTGCTGAAACGGAAAGTGACAGTGAAAATGTTTGAAAGTTGTGACAGAAGGAAAACCTCGCAGTTGTACTGTGAGTCAGTTGTTAGGAGAGAGTGGAAAGTAAGATGGAAGAAAGAGAATATGAGCTAACATGCAGTAAAAGGAATGAGAGGGGTTGCAGCTAGGGGTCTCAGGAAGGGACGCTGCAAAGAACCTCAAGCAATGCCTACAGTGCACTGCGTGAGGCGCACTGCCGGCACTACCCCACCTACGGGGATTATTCGCTGGTACGATGCACAAGGATCACGAATTGAAAAAAATTTAAAAACAAAAAGACGTTTTAATCCCATATTAAGCAAAGCTAGTGGTTCTACTTCCGCATATGAGAAACCTAACGGTTCTAAAAAATCCACGCTTCCCCCCGCCCCCACCCCCCAAAACCGGGTGAGAAATTAATTGCTACATTTTCCACCACACCATCGAGACGACCCTTCCATGAGACCGTTTCCACGAAGGAAGCGGAAATAAATTTCTGAAATTAGCCGTTATCTCTCCCCGTTATCGTTTTTTCTTACGTCCACGCTCGTAAACAGGGAAACATTAACTGCAACACAGAATAGAAGAATAGAACATAGGATATAGGGTACAGGCCAAGCGCTGGCACCTAAGAGGCCATTCAGTGCTGAAAAGGAAATTGAGAGAAGAAAGGTTTGAAAGGTGTAACGGGAGGACAACCTCGCAGTTGCACTGTTGGGAGAGGGTGGAAAGTAAGATGGAAGAAAAGGAATACGAACGGAGATACAGTTAAAGGAATGAAAGGGGTTGGAGCTAAGGGTCGAAGGGACACTGCAAAGAACCTCAAGTAATGCCTACAGTGCACCGCGTGAGGTGCACTGACGGCGCTACCCCCCCTACTGGGTTAACTGCAATATGTAACAAGTAAAAAATGCGCCTTCGGCGCAATCGAGTTTTCTGTACATCTTATAATCAAGGCCACCGGTGGTCTCGGTATAATGCTGTATGAGCCGCGGCCCATGAAACTTTAACCACGGCCCGGTGGAGGCCTGTCCTATATCGTCGCCAGACTCACGATTATGGCTAACTTTAACCTTAAATAAAATCAAAACTACTGAGGCTAGAGGGCTGCAATTTGGTATGACTGATGATTGGAGGGTGGACGATCAACATACCAATTTGCAGCCCTCTAGCCTCAGCAGTTTTTAAGATCTGAGGGCGGACAGAAAAAGTAGAGACGGAGAGGCAAAGCCGGCACAATAGTTTTCTTTTACAGAAAACTAAAAACACGGAAAAACTACAAAGCGCGGGGTCATGCAACACGACACTGACAAAACGAAATACATCATACATAAAACAGTTTTCTTTTCCAAGAGAGAAACGAAAACATTTTCCCACTTTCCCCACGTTTTTCAGGTCGTCATAAATTGGAGAGATGAAAAAAAGATGCCTACTTGCGAGTGCGGACAACCGTTACCGTAAATACCATGAACACGGAGGGGAGGGAGGTCGGGGAACATAACAGCCCAGGCTATTAACTCATATATATATGTATATATATATATATATATATATATATATATATATATATATATATATATATATATATATATATATATATATATATATATAGAGTACAAGGAGTCTATAAAAACGAACGGCAAAAGGTAGAAAGTTCTTGCTATATTTCAGAGACCAAGCTGTCTCCCTCTGCGGACGAGTATATGAATACTTTCCAGCAGAGGGAGACATTTTGGTCTCTGAAATATATAGCAATAACTTTCCACCTTTTACTGTTCTTATTGGCTCCTTCTACTATATATATATATATATATATATATATATAATATATATATATATATATATATATATATATATATATATATATATATATAAGTTGTGGTATTATATGTATTGGTTGAAGTGCACCCATGAACTCACTCACATATAAGTCCAAAATAATATATCTGTAGGAAAACTTTGGCATATTATGTGTACGTGTTGTGTAAAACATAATTCCTGTATGTGAAATATAAATTTTCATTAATGCCATATTTAAAACATGTCTTTTTCATTTGTTTAAAGGAGGTAAAGTTTAAAACATGTCCTTTTAGTTTTCTGTAGAGGAAAATTCGACTGCGCCGAAGAAACTTCTGCGCAGTTTTTGCTTGTTTTTATTTTTAAACAAGGTAAAGCGATAGCAACTGATCTGAAATGTTCTAACTCTTCCAATATGAAAAAATTCTTATAAGACCATTTATAGTTTTAGAACACTTCCAAACTGTACTTTCCAGACTCCACAAGACATGTATTCTAAAATTAATTTCTTTTATATGGCCGCTAACGGCTAGTGCACCAGATGGGTTGATTCTTGTACATGGGCGCTAACGGCTAGTGCGTGAGACACATTTGAGAACTGGCATCTGTCAGATTGAAGTCTGTCGGAACAGAGATCGACTGATTAAGGGTTACTAAAACTGGCGTCTCGACATCTACAGGAAACCATGGGGAAACAGTTCTTACAGAAAACAGCTGGAATGACGATCTGAAGAGACCTGATTCCCGTGTAGCCCGAGATGGCATAAGGCCAGCTAGATCTAGAGAAACAACTGGTCTGAGTTGTTCTCCTGAAACACCAGAATGGTGGAAATACTGAACACTCGGTGACAGGTCGTTAAAACTAAAATCCACGGCTGAAATAGAATAGAATAGAATAGAATAGAATAGAATAGAATATAGAATTAGGCCAAAGGCCAAACCCTGTGACCTATGAGGTCACTCAGCGCTGAAACGGAAATTGACAGCAAAAAGGTTTGAAAGGTGTAACTAAAGGAAAGCCTCGCAGCTGCACTACGAATCAACTGGTAAGAGAGTGTGGAAAGTCAGATGGAAGAAAGAGAATATGAAAGGAGGTACAGTTAAAGGAATGAAAGGGGTTACGTAATGCCAACAGTGATAATTAAGTTACTAGTGAAACTGTCTCTGCTTTTAGATGAATCAAAACAAAACTATTTATAAACGAACAAGACACGTACCAAACGGTAAAAAAAAACACACACACACAGTGAAGCCTTCCTTTTGAGAGATATACAGAAAAAACTCTGCCATCAAATAGCTCCACGTTTCTTCCAATATCCAAACAAAACAAGGGTTACGTAGCTACACTTCCAAGACGCATTGCCACATTACCCGGGAGACGGGGAACAACACAAGCGGTCAGACATCGATTAAGGAATAAGTACCGTTATACGAGGCCAAGGACATTACAGCCTAATGCTCAAGTATTTGGATCCAATTTCCTCTCTCGAGAATAACCACACCGGAGAGAAAGAGAATCTTTGCCAGAAGACATGACATTAAATGTCCTCCATTAATTGGTAAAAAGTACCAAATTCTATTCATTTTGCACGAAATTCTTATTACGTTTACTGGAGTATAAATGGCTTCAGTTTTTCCGGATATTCGGTGCAATTTCGTTCTCTACAAAATGAGCGAACTTTCCTCCTCAAATCCCAGGGGTCAAACACATGTTACATACGTACATAAAATTTAGGCCAAAAGCCAGGCGCTGGGACCTACGAGATCATTCAGCGCTGAAATAGAAATCGAGAGTATAAGGTTTGAGAAGTGTGACAGAAGGAAAACCTCGCAGCTTCCCTATGGATCAACTGTTAGAAGAATATGAACGGAGGTACAGTAAAAGGAATGGAAGGGGGTTGGAGCTAGGGGTCGAAGGGAGGACACTGCAAAGAACCTCAAGTAATGCCAACAGTGAACACAAGATAAAATCTGTCTTCATCCTGCCTGTCTCTATGCGGGATACATCACGCAAAGACAGTTTCTTTTTATTCAATATGGCGTCTTGGAATGACAAATCGAAGAAAGACGCCATTCCACTCACTTTCTTCGATGCATACCATCAACACTAAATACTCTTGCAGGTAACTGAAATTTCAGTGACAATTTTGTTACTTCAAAAGTATTATTATTATTATTATTATTATTATTATTATTATTATTATTATTATTTATTTTTTTCACTTTTCGTATCTAGCATTCTTAACCCGATGATTTCTGTGACTACCTAAGGTCCCCAGCTGGAAATTAATTGTATGCAATATGTTTTTTAATTGTTATCATTTTTAACATTTCTACCATCATACTCAATATTATTAATGTCCTTATCATTATTATGAATACTGTTTTTATTATTACCTCAATAACTATGTAGATATAGGCGATTATCATTCATATCATTTCATCTCTTGAATCTAGACTGTGTGTTATGGTGTCGTCTCTACTTTGCATATTCCATGTATATCAAAATGAAACACCGGTTTCTGCGTAACATCGACATCTCGGAAGGACTTTCGTTGAATCATACATTTCAGAATAGCTTCCCAATGTGACCACTTACTTTGAACAATCAGTAATCTATTTATTCACTACTACTTCATTTATTCTTTAAGTATCTTTCGGTTTCTACTCTTCATTGGATTTTGAAAACATATTTGTTCCAGTCCTCCTTGTTCTTACACTATATCTCAAGTTTCTAGACCCTTTTCTGAAAAGAGAACTTTTGTGCCGGCTTTGTCTGTCAGTCCGCACTTTTTTCTGTCCGCCCTCTGATCTTTTTTTCAAAACTACTGAGGCAAGAGGGCTGCAAATTAGCATGTTGATCAGCCACCTTACAATCATCAAACTTACCCAAATTGCAGCCCTCTAGCCTCAGTAGTTTTTATTTTACTTAAGGCTAAAGTTAGCCGTAATCGTGCTTCTGGCAACGCATCAACACAGGCCATTACGGCCGGCTGAGAGTTTCGCGGGCCGCGGCATTATAACGAGACCACCTAAAGATAGAGCTGTTTTCGGTGGCCTTGATTATGCGCTGTATAGGAAACTCGATTGCTCCGAAGAATCTTTTCGTTTTTATTGGCTTTCATAATAAGTATAACAATGGTATGTAGCTAGCTGCCTTTTTTGTATTAGGAGTTACATAATCACTCTGCTTACAAGAGAGAACTTTGCAGTTTTGTTAAATATTAACGTTTCCTTTACGTCCTAGGCTTTCTGTGTATGAAACAGATAAATCTCTATCATTATTATTATCATTATTACTAAATCTTCAGATAATCACGAACAAATAACCAAGGACATACATACATACATACACATTCCAATAAACGGGGCCAAAGAGAAAGAGATTCCTTAAAAGAGACTCATTCTCTCAACCAGGCTTCACAATCACCATCGTCTCAGTCGAGGTCTATTGAAAGGAGGGGGCGAAGAACCTCTTTCTTCCACTTCTCGCTTCAACCTTACCTTTGTTTCCTAGTCTCTCGTCTCCACTGAAAGGTTATGGAGAGGACATCCGATGTCGACCTTCGTGGTGCTTGCGTAATTATGCGCGGGCGTGAAAACGGTGACTGAGTGGGCTTATATGCATATTCGTGTCTATTTGTTTAATCAGAGGACAAACATACATACTCACACAACAATACTTAGCATAATTGACGGGCTTTATAGAACTATTTATAATTCGGTACTTAGCAGGGAATGGCCATTATTTATAAAGACATTTGGGACAAGGGTTTTCCAGGCAGTTATTCCTCTATATATTCATGTCTACTATTTGTTTAATTACTCAGAAGACAAACATACATACTCACACAACAATACCCAGCAAACTGAAAGCTTCATATAACTATTCATATTTCGTTACTTAGCAGAGAATGGCCATTATTTATAGACATTTGGGACAAGGTTTTTCCAGGTACTGCATTATCTAAAAAAAAAAAAAGCCTATGAAGTGCGCAGCTTTGACTTCATCTACTTCAGCTATTAATGAGGTGTCCTCACCTATTTCCAATGACATTCTCCCCCGCCCCCCCCCCCCTTTTGTGGGCGATCCTCCCAAAATCATTTGCTGGACAATTTGTGGATGACGGGAATGTTACCAATTCCAGTGACGCAGAGCGTTTTGCAGGCTCTCGCTTTTTCTTAAAACATGCAAATCGATCATTTTTTAAACGGTTGTACAAGGGATGCGCTTGACGCAGTGTAGAAAAATACAAACAGACTTTTGTTGGGCTGATGCAAATGCAGGTGTGAGTAGTAATGAACGGGTAATAAATTAGCAAGTAAAGGCTATGAATTAGGTTAACAGTCTTTACTTCCGATTATATATCAACTTACGTATAATGATTTCAAGCCAGGAATGAGAGGTAATGTTCAAGATGGAAGAGATTACGAGGATCACATCTCGTTGGCAATCAAGCAAAACCGATCGAATGTAGAATGGAATGGAAGATAGAATTTAGGCCAAAAGCCAAGCGCTAGGACCTATAAGGTCAATTCAGCGCTGAAAGGGGAAATCAGAGTAGAAAGGTTCGATAGGTTTAACAGGAGGAAAACCTCAAAGCAGTTGCACTATGAAACAATTGTTAGGAGAGGGGTGGAAAGAAAGATATAAGAAAGGTAATATGAACGGAGGTACAGTAAAAGGAATGAAAGAGGTTGCAGCTAGGGGCCTAGCAAATAACCCCGTGCGGGGAATCAAATGCGAGACATTCCTCTGCTGTTTACAACAGACCATACCCGTCTATCGCGGGTTTCTGAACAGAGGTGAATACCGGCCACTTTCTGATGAATGCCGACTCCCTTTGATACTGAGGCTAGAGGCGAGGATTGGAAATTACATTCTTGCCAATAACCCCAGGGGGCGCTGTGTATCACGCCGGAGGAATTCCAAGATATATCTCAGAAACTGGCCTCCCGATTTTTTTCCTTATAGCTTTACTTTTCTGTAAGAGAAAACTGTTGTGCCGGCTTTGTCTGTCCGTCCGCACTTTTTCTGTCCGCCCTCAGATCTTAAAAACTACTGAGGCTCTTAGAGGGCAAATTGCAGCCCTCTAGCCTCAGTAGTTTTTATTTTATTTGTAAGGTTAAGGTTAGCCATAATCGTACTTCTGACAACGATATAGGATAGGTCACCACCAGGTCGTGGTTAAAGTTTCATGGGCCGCGGCTCATACAGCATTATACCAATACCACCGAGAGATAGGTTTATTTTCTGAGGACTTGATTATACGGCTGTACAGAAAACTCGATTGCGCAGAAGAAATTTTACTTGTTTATATTTTTTTTACAGCAACAGGGATATTTGTAAATTGTTTTTAATAATAGGAATATATTAGCTTAATATAATTTTTAACATTCAGCAGTGGCAATTCTGCGACAGGACAACAAGGTCTTAACACCGGTGAACTAATTATATTTAGGTGACAAGACCCACTGCTGACAAAGCAAGAAACCTCTTCATGCCTGCGTGTCTTTGCATGGGTCAGGTCAATCACACAAACACACGCAAACACACGCATTATTCATTCATTCA
Source organism: Macrobrachium rosenbergii (assembly GCA_039081455.1). Taxonomy (NCBI): domain Eukaryota; kingdom Metazoa; phylum Arthropoda; class Malacostraca; order Decapoda; family Palaemonidae; genus Macrobrachium; species Macrobrachium rosenbergii. The sequence goes on from JANJGK010006512.1 coordinate 27,809, forward strand.
TATACATGTATATATATATATATATATATATATATATATATTATATAAAATATATATATATATATATATATATATATATATATATAAGTACATACACAAACATATATAGATATATATGAGATACAATCCACAATGAAATACAGGTTACAATACACAATGTATTAAGCTGTGGAGCTATTCGCTAAAATGGAATATAACAAAAAAAAGACTCAGAAACCAAGTGAAGCAAGAAAACAGAATATATAAAACAATCATTGCAGAGATTGTTGGGCCCTTGTCAATTCTAAAATTCCACAAGACCTTTTCGTAAGTATATATATATATATATATATATATATATATATATATATATATATATATATATATATATATATATGGTAAGTCGGAAACTGAATTTTCCACCTTGGTTCAGAATCTCATCGCATTAAAAGGAGGCGGGAACTCGTGCCTTCCCACCCCACTGAAGTGCCGGCAGGCAGGCCTTTTTCAAAATGTGAAATCGATAAAGCGATAGCGGCGTGGAAGGTCACCATAGTAGGGGGACGCGAATTTGGTGTTGCCGAAAGCTAGGAACAGTGAATTCCCCCGTTTCTCTTTGCTTTCAGGTGTCTTGGCAAAGCGGAAATGTGCCCGATATCTCCCGCTCGTGAACACTGCCTCGTAGCTCGTTCACTTTCTGGCGCGTCAATGAGTTATCTGGGGAAATCTTCGGCCTCATATTTTTTCCGATGAACAGGAGCGAGGATGATGAACTGAAGGCCACAGAAAACCTGGCGGTCTTGCTAATAAATAGACAGATAGAACAGACAGTTTAGGCCAAGCGCTGAAGCGGAAAACTGAGAGTAAGGGGTTTGAAAGATGTAACAGTATTAAAACCTCAAAGCAGTTACACTATGAAACAATTGTTAGAAGTGGGTGGGAAGTATGATGGAAGAAAGAGGTTATGAACGGAGGTACAGTAAAAGGAACGAAAGGGGTTGCAGTTAGGGGCCTAAGGAAGGGACGCTGCAAAGAACCTTAAGCAATGCCTACAGTGCACCGCATGAGGTGAACTGGAGGCACTAACCCCCTACGGAATCAACTTGTTTTATATTTCCAAATTTCAGCATTCCATCAGAATAAAAGTGTTTGCGTTTTATGTAAAACTTAATATATATAGGAGTTGGTCGCTTGCAAACCGAAAACGATATTATTAACTCAATATATTGCCAAGTAATTCGAACACTGGAATACGAGATTTACGCCTGATGCCAAGCGCTGAGACCTACGAGGTCGTTCAGCGCCCGAAACGGAAAATTGGCAGTGAAGGAAGTTGAAATAGCAGGAGGTAAGCCTCGCAGTTGCACTACGAAACAACTGTTAGGAGAAGGTGGAATGCCAGATGGAAGAAAGAGGATATGAACGGAGGTACAGTAAAAGGAACGAAAGGGGTTGCAGTTAGGGGCCTTAGGAAGGGCCGCTGCAAAGAACCTTGAATGATGCCTACAGCGCACCGCGTGAGGTGCGGGAAATTCCGAAATTAGTTGAAAAATGGTTTCGTTTTTGGGTGTGCGCTACAGGAATGATCTTATCTTAAGGAGGAAATGCGTTGAATAAATGCAAGAGGGGTTCCAGTAAAACTGGTGAGTCCTTCTGTGGAAAATGCGAGAAAATTCTCAGGCCACAGTTTTATTATATTTCATTATACTGAGTCTGCATTCTCGAATGCGGTTCGAGAATGACAGGGACTGATGTCTTTTTTCCTCTCTCTCTCTCTCTCTCTCTCTCTCTCTCTCTCTCTCTCTCTCTCCTCTCTCTCTCTCTCTCTCTCTCGTAATTCCAGCCTGTTGATGCAGCAATCAAATTTTAAAGAGTTCTCTAAGACATTGCGAATTTTTTATTTCCTATTTCGGATCTACCAGGACTTTCGCCAAATAAAAAGGTATATGAGTTACTAATGAATCGATCGGATAAAATATGTATTCTATATCTCCACGGTTATATATATATATATATATATATATATATATATATATTATATATATATATATATATATATATATATATATATATATATATAATATATAAATATATATATATATATATAATATATATATATATATATATATATATATATATATATATTATATATATATATATATATACATACTTCCATCACGGGAATAACATCATGACACAATATATAAACAAAGTATACGACCTAGAGAAAATCTGTCAAGAAAGAGGTGAACAGATGTACGCATTGAGTAATATTTAAAAATTGAAACTAATAAGAATTCAGGAAACCACAACAAAAACTCGATCCAAGTGAAATGCTAAAGATGTTCAAAGTAAAACTGGCGGAGGAAAAGTATATCTATCCCTGAAAAGTCTTCGATTCCGCCAAGTCTGCCATGTTTCCCCGTGGCATAAAGGAGCAGGAGAAATCAACTCTCAATAGCTTTCGGCTCACCAATTTCATGTCCCCAAAAGGTGACATTTTTTTTTTATATTCAGAGATATTAAGCCACAAATATCCTTTCGTATCGAATTCACTTTGACCTCGGGATTGATTTACACCTAAGGAGTGAAGTGTACCCAAGGTGTAAGGTGTGAGGTGAAATGGATATTAAACGATATTTGCGGTATATATATACATATATATGTATATGTATATATATATATATATATATATATATATATTATATATATATATATATATATATATATATATAGAGAGAGAGAGAGAGAGAGAGAGAGAGAGAGAGAGAGAGAGAGTATATATTATATATATAAATATATACATAATACATATATATACATCAGTATATTTATATATATGTATCTATAAATGTATACACACACACACACATATATATATACATATATGTGTATACATATACATATATCTATATATATATATAGATAGATAGATACACAGACAGATAGATAGATAGATAGATAGACATTTCACTAACAGTTCGTTTCACCAAACTATAATGTATGTTCATTTTTAACCTGTATACCAGAAACCAAAAACGAAAAACCGGAAGCAAGCACTATTTTTTCCAAAGAGTACTAAACAGCTCCTAACTTCATTCTACATCAAAATATTATAAATAGGCGTGTGAATATGAGCCACATGTAAATGATTCACTATATACCATTATTATAACCAGTCGCATTGAAAGTAAATGGCCTTGGAAAAGATCGTCTATTTTAATAAGAGGTTGGGTTTCTGGAATCAAAGAATTAATGGAAAAAACTCGGCGGTCTGGTCGTTTTAAATATGAATCTTTTCATATTCCTCTGTCCTTCTGCGTTACTCGGGGTAAATTCGTGCAATAATTCTTTGGTCTTGACAGAGAAAATTATAGTCAGTAATACACAAAAACACAATGTCGACAAATCACTGAAATACCTCTGTGGATATTGCTGTACTGTCTAAAAATTATAGCAGCTAGGCATGTCATCAGATCTTAGAAGAATCAGGTGACATCATACAAGAAGGAAATTCAGATCTTCCGCACAGGAAGACAGAATAACAATGTTAGTACCAAGCAGAACAGAAAACCAAGAATGCAAGGTTTTCGTGCAAGCAAATACAATCCACCATACAAAATTAACTGTGATATCTTTTGTGGATTGTATTACAATGACACGATTGGTAATTGATTAACAAACTGATTTTAAAACGTGTGCGTTACAACCAATAGTTATATGCACTTAATTCATGGGCTCAGATATTCTGTTACTATTGGCATTGAGGACGAAAAAAAGTCGTACCATAATACAGACCAGCCTAATTTACATATTAATGAGAATGTGGCCATATGCCATTTGATTAACATGGAAATAGAATACTGGTATGAAAGAGGGTTCAGATGAAAATAAGGGAAAAATAGTTACTATTGAATGCAACCAAAATATAAGGACAATGATCAATTTTCTAGAATAATACTAATTGATGCTAAATTACTACCTCAGACAAAGACGAGAGAGAGAGAGAGAGAGAGAGAGAGACGAGAGAGAGAGGAGAGAGAGAGAGAGAGAGAGAGAGAGAGAGAGAGAGAGAGAACGACAAATAGTCAGTGGGGGGATGCCACAAAAACGAAAGGTCAATTATCATTTGATGATGAATTGCTACTTCAAAACAAACAGGAGAGAGAGAGAGAGGAGAGAGAGAGAGAGAGAGAGAGAGAGAGAGAGAGAGAGAGAGAGAGAGGAGCCACGATAACAACAATTAGCATAACCAGTTTTCTCAAGGAGAGGGGCGAACGAGGTACAACTGAACGCCGACCTACCATCAACTGCAGATTCATTAATGGCCCCCCCACCTCTTCGTTAATGAAATTGACGGTGTACCTGAGAAGAGGTCCTCCAGACCCTGTATTTAACCCTAAATGAAGCCGATGGATTTTGCGGAGGAAAATTAAGTATCTTAGTAGTTATACATAGATATGGATATATATATATATATATATATTATATATATATATATATATATATATATATATATATTATATACATATAAATTGTACATATATATATAATACAAAATATATGTGTGTATATAACTTAACCATGAAAATATGGAACGTGATGAATATATAAATAAAGACAAAATCCACGAAGGAAAGAGAAACAATGGAGTACTGCAAGGCCTTTCGACTTCTTGTCCTTTACTGAGCCCACTTCCCTAGTGGATTTTTTCTTTATATATATATATATATTATATATATATATATATATATATATATATATATATATATTATATATATATATGAATATCTGGAGACCAGATTTTCCACAACTGCACTATGCAAACTATTCCACATTATATTAGAAGCCGAGATAAAACTCCTAGCAAACTATTAATGAACCAGGTTAATAGAAAACGACACAATGTATGCAGCAGCAACCTGCAAATAATTCATCTTTATAGTCATCATCGGTTTTGCTTTAAACCACATTCCCCCAAACCTCATTTCCATACAGGAGAATTTGCTCAACAACCCATCGTATACAGTCCAACATTCGCCTCCATGGAAACTATTCATGTTTTCAGAAAGAGTTTTCTAGATGTCCTCTGAAACTCTCTGATTCAAATAATTGTCACCCACTTTCTCTCATCCTATCATAATTCACTACACGCTTCTACAAATCAACCCATTCTATTCTTCCATCATTAATGCTAGAATGCGATGCTCCAATCTCCTATTTGCACTGGCTTTATTAATCTTACTTTTCTCATACACACTTTCACCACTTCTGAAGTTCATCTTTACAATCACCAAACACTAATTTATCATCACCTTTACCCAGTCACTTTGCTCACATATCTGCCTTTTCTGAACTCGTTCATTCCTCCATCAGCAAAAAGGCTAAACATCACAGAGTCATATGAAAAACTTTTTCCAGAAGTCACTCTATAACACACACACACACACACCACACACACACACACAAACACACGGTACATCGGTACATCTGTAGATCCATATTCGAACACAGCATGGCAACAGTCATTTTCACGTCCACCCAATAAAAACTTGATTGTGGATTCAGCAACGCGAGCAGAAGACTACTTGTGCAACAAGACCCCGCAACAAATAAGTGCACTATTGCTGCGATGATGGCAAGTACCACGACCTACACTGCTACTCTAGAAAGTGTCAGAGAATTGGGTCAGCAATGTGCTCTTTCAAGACGAGGGAGCCCCTGGTATTTGTCGAAAGATGCTGATTGGCATCTTCCCTCCTTGAAGTAGCTTGGAGGCATGGGGTTCGCAAAAAGGTAAGAAAACAAATATGAGTATGAATGTTAGATGTAATCAACGCGTAATCACGTGTGGAACAGAAATAAATGTCTAAACCACTTCGGGATCGAACCCAGGTCTTTTAGTTGAAGGCGCCCTTGCCTTGCAATTGAAAGACCTGGGTTCGATCCCGATGTGAATCAGAAATTGATGTTATATATAAACGTGTGTGTGTGTGTGTATCGGTGCATAAATCACATTTGTGCGCATGCGAACAGGAATAATTACTAACCCCCTGGAATCCCAAAGGCATTTCGTGCGAGCAATTTTATTTCTTTTTTGTCAAAATGTGTTTTTGCACGTTGTAAATCACGTGACATCAGATTTACAAGTACATGAGACAGACTGGACGATAACCATGAAGTGCGTAATCGTTTCTTCCCAGCAAAAATAAATAAAATAAAAAATAAATAAATAAATAAATAAATAAATGAAATAAATAAAACCATTCTAGTAAAAATGTTAAAGAGAGCCGACTATAACATTTAATAGAATCGAATACTATACTGGCGTGAACATATCCCCCTTCCCATCTGTTGGAAGGGAATTCCTGAAGGAAAATAACCCCTGGATTGTTGGCAGGAATCGCTGGAGCAGGAATAATAGTCATTGAAATTTCACCAACAAACGGGAATTTTGTTTCAGATAGCAGCCTAGGATTCACGTACACCCTTCTCATCTGTTGGGAAGGGAATTCCTGAAGGGAAAATAACCCCTGGATCATTGGCAGGAATCGCTGGAGCAGGAATAATAGTTAATGAAATTTCACCAACAACTGGGAATTTTGTTTCAGATAGCAGCCTATTTTGTTTCAGATAGCAGCCCAGGATTCACGTCCCCCTTCTCATCTGCTGGGAAGGGATTTCCTGAAGGGAAAATAACCCCTGGATCATTGGCAGAATCGCTGGAGCAAGGAATAATAGTTAATGAAATTTCACCAACAAATGGGAATTTTGTTTCAGACAGCAGCCGAGGATTCGATTGGAATGGACAACTCAGCCAAGTCAGGTAAGATATTAACCACCTGACCTCTTTAAAGGGAGGGTTATGTTTTCATTCAATCTCATTACGGTGACCTTTATTCACGTATCATTATCTATTATTATTATTATTTATTATTATTATTATTATTATTATTATTATTATTATTATTATTCAAAATAGGCAACTCCCCACAAAAAAAAGGTCAAGTGTATCTCCCCTAATTATAATCATTCCTAAATGGAATGAATATAATTCGGTATTTCACCCGCGCGTCAATTTCCATTACACGTACTCTGAAAGCTCGGGACATCTCCATAACGGTGGATCACGTAACTTGTAGAACAGAACTGAACATAGAATTTAGGCCGAAGGCTAAGCGGTGGGACCTACGAGGCCTTACAGCGCTGAAGGGAACTTGAGAGTGAAGAGGTCTGAAAGGTGTAACAGGAGGAAAACCTCGCATTTGAACTACGAAACAATTGTTACGAAAAGGTTGAAAGCAAGATGGAAGACAGAGAATATGAACGGAGGTACAGCAAAGGAATGAAAGGGGTTGCAGCTAAGGGGCCGAAGTGACACTGCGGGGAACTTTAAGGAACGCCTACAGTGCACCGTGTGAGGTGCAATGACGGCACTGCCCTCCGTATAACAATACAGACCGTATGCAATTACAGTCTATTTGACGTCAAAATCTCACTGTTGGCTTCATCAAATTCCAACACAAAAGATCCCGTATTGGATACAATTGTTCGTAAATATTTGAAAGGCTCCGAATTCATTAATCCTCTCTCCATCCAGCGTTATTTCATCCCTTTGTGCACCATCAATAACATTGCATCTGCATTGTCCAAGGAAAATTTCTATTACTTTTATGTTTATAACTGGAATACTATAGTGACGTTGGGCGTTCCATAATACAGGCCTGTGGACACTGTGAAAAGCCTTCTCGTGATTGACAAAAGTCCATCAGAAAGGGGGTTTTAAAATATTTTACCCATGTATATTTGGTCTGCTCAACATATGCCTTTTTCTAAGGCCAGAATGATCACGCCTTCTTCTCTACTTCTTGAATAATATAATAATAATATAATAATAATAATAATAATAATAATAATAATAATAATAATAATAATAATAATAATAATAATAATAATAATAGCGTGAGTAACTAAAATGGTGTGTATTATATACCTATATATATATATATATATATATATATAGTATATATATATATATATATATATATATATATATAGTATGTAATATATATATAGTACTATATATAAATTTTCAGTAAGATATTTTTACCCCATAACTAGAAAAAACTGTATTTGTTCTCTAATGTCACCAGGATGGGCGTAAAGTACGAGGTATATGTGTTTTGTATAGTCAGCAATACAAGTACGGTATAGAAGCCTGAAAATTTAAACAGACCTGTTTTATGAAAATATACATGATGGCGAACACGTGCACTTATATATAGATATACATATACTATATATATATATATACTATCATAGTATATATATATAGTATATATATATATAATATATATACTATATATATATATATATATATATATATATAATATAGACTTATGCAAAGTAGTGAGCATCTCGTTCTCGTTTTGGACAATTTTATCAGAGACCTCAGAACTTAACAATAACTCTTAAGGTCAACGTTTACCATATTTCACTTACATTTTATCATAGCGTGTTTCTGAGCAACCAACTCAAGTTCACTCTAGGCAGAATAATGGTCTTCCTCATTTAAAAAGCAAAAGAGTTAAGCATGCTCACATAATATAATATATACATATATATTATATGTGTGTGTGGTGTGAGTGTGTGTGTGTGTGTACACCACTATTCGGACACTCAATCCCATGTGAGCCAGTACTAAATTTCAGACTCACATCAGGACCGAACCCTTCTTTTTCAATTAAAAGCCATGGGTTCGTTCCATTGCGCGTGCAGAACATTTAAGATATATATACTATATAGTATCTATATATATATATATATATTATATATATAATATATATATATATACTATAGTATATATATATATATATATATATACATAAATATATAATAAATATATACATATATATACATATATATAATACATATATATATATAGTATCTATATCTTAGTGACATCCAAAGCCGTCAACGATATCTACATTCGATATATTATAAGACACATATCTCGCATAATACGCAAGAGACGTACATCGCCTGAATGCTGATTGTGAGTGGAGAGACTTCCTATTCAAAGCCTTCGGTTCAGCACAGATAACGAGGCGGGCCTTTAAAAATGAAAACTCTGA
>JANJGK010006513.1:0-2500 GCA_039081455.1 Macrobrachium rosenbergii
GTCCTTAAACTTCTGTAATAGGAGGAAGTTAAAAAATTTATGTTAAAAAATAGTGTATTGATTAGTAATAAAACACAAATTTCATTTTGCTTCAAGTAAAAACTGATCATCTTGAGTTATCAGAAATAATGATACAGAAGGCGACAGACTGACAGCAATACTGTCCAAATGCTGTTTACTTCAAAATCCCCGTGCTGATCTTTCTTGTAAAACTGACTTCTGTATGTGTCTGTCAGTTGCCTTTCTCCAAACTGTTGTTCACGGCGCGTGCCGTTGAAAGGAGCAGGTCAGCTATTCACTAACTGTTGATAAGGGGCTCGAGGTCATGATGAGAGAGGTCCACGTATCCTGCAGGATCGGTTTGAACTTGAACACACCACAGTGAAAGTTAGAGCCTCGCAGCAACAACTTGTACTTATATGTTTCAAGGTTTAATCGTTGTTTTTACACATTTAATAAGCAAAGAACGCGAGAGGCGCTTTCCGATTTTCTGTTTATTTTTGTTCAGATTATTGTACTTTCTTACAAAACCGACATAAAAACACGTATCTATTACACCAAGGTCCAAGGAAAGGGAGGTCAACCCGCGGGAGCACAAAATTTCTCCCTGTCTGAGGATCTCGGATTATGACGTCAGAGTAGACCATCGGGACCTTGTTTATCCCTTGCATGTCTCATTCGTATACAAACGACCATGTTTTTCAGGAAGTTCTGAGTCATCGTTTTTTGCCAATATCTTTCAAACCAATCGATTGGTTGGTATGGTACTTGGAACAGAGTTTCTCACACCTCCCCTAGTTTTTGATAAAAAAAATTCCATGTCCAAACGCAGATTTCAAGGGCAATTTCAAGGGCAACTTACTTTTGAATTTTAGGACTTAGCCAAAACTTGCCAGTCAAGATTACGAATTCATTCGGACAAGCACTCTTGGGGTACTCGTTCCTCCTATCGCCCACCCTTCCTCGTTCTTTGAACCTCACTTCCCCATCTGTCTTGTCATTCATTCCCCTCTCTCTCTCTCTCTCTCTCTCTCTCTCTCTCTCTCTCTCTCTCTCTCTCTCTCTCTCTCTTCTCTCTCTCTCTCTCTTCGCAATACTGTTATGGAATGGAAATTTTCCAACTGAGCAATGTAGGATGAAATGAGCTAACGACCTACATGTTTATACAGAATTTAGGTGTTTCCGAAATCTTTGTATCTGATGAATGAAATGTCGGGTTAAACGACGGGTTTATCACTTGTGTATCCAGTAGCTACAGAGAAGTTGTCTCGTCGCTGTTTAGAGTTATGGCTTACAAATGAAATGGTTATAAACTGTTCTGTGATTTTAACCCACAATTTTTTATTATATATGTAGGTTAAGTATACCTTAGATTAACCAGACCACTGAGCTGAGTAACTGCTCTCCTAGGGCTGGCCCGAAGGATTAGACTTATTTTACGTGGCTAAGAACCAGTTGGTTACCTAGCACGGGGACCCACAGCTTATTGTGTAATCCGAACCACATTATACCGAGAAAATGAATTTCTATCACTAGAAATAAATTCCGTCTAATCCTTCACTGGCCGGCGGAGAATCGAACGCGGGCCTAGGAGAGTGTAGGACAGTGAATTTAGAATAAACATGAAATAACTTTTCATCACAAAATTATATAAACAAAATAAAAACAATCACATTCATGAAGAATTTAACATACTCTGCGGGGTGTAATGCGTCAAGGAAGAGTAGGGAGAAGATTGGTTGAGTCGAAGAGGAAAGTTGAGGATAGTGCGGAATTTACTCTACGTAGATACTCAGAGGAAGTGCGGTAGTACCCAAGCTTGTATGTCCGAAAGCGTTAATCAGTTTGCTGGCTAACCCATCAAATATAAGAGTGAAGTACCTGAAAAAGCTGAATTTGGAAATTGATTTATTACCAAAAATTAGGGAGGGTGTGAAAAACACTGTTGCCAAGTAACACACCGATCCATCAGTTAATTTGAAAGATTTTGGTAAAAAACAATGACCCAAACTTCCCTGAAATCATAGTAGGTTGCTGACTGTCAGGAAACATTTGTACTTCCCTGTTTTCATTAAATCAGTAGGTCTTGTGTCTTTCCGTAGTGACACTGCTATCATTCAACAAAATACCAACATACTATACTTTGAATGGTTGTTCATGTAATTTGAAAAATAAGCAAGGTAATAATGTTATTTTTCACTACTTCCCTCAGAAAGAAGAATTAAACAATTTGTTCTTACTATCTACCGCAATTGAGCTTATGAGTTTTACTTAACAGTTCTTGCTACTAATGGACCGTATTTGAATTATGAGTTTTATTCAGTATTTCCTCCTACTATCTACCGTATTGAACCTTATGAGTATTGTTTAAACCTTACTTCCTATTATCTACCGTATTTGGCTTATAATTTTTATTTAACATTTATTCTTATATTTTACCGTATCTGTCCATATGAGTTCTATCTAACATTTCTTCCTATTATCTACCCATGTCTGAAAG
>JANJGK010006513.1:7500-35000 GCA_039081455.1 Macrobrachium rosenbergii
AATCAAGTGTTCTGTAAATAGTCCCTCGGAGAAAATACAGAATGAATGTGCCAGGGTTCTGCAATTTCATTTACTTTTCATCTCTCTCTCTCTCTCTCTCTCTCTCTCTCTCTCTCTCTCTCTCTCTCTCTCTCTCTCTCTCTCTAGTTTCTTACACTTCTTTTTCTTAATAAGATTTGAGGGGTAACTTTGAGTTGAATGGTTTACACAAAAAAATGAAAGGTTATAAACTGACGCAGGAATGACCGTTTTGGTTTGTTTTCTCTCATAAAGAAACGAAAAATTGTTTTAGAAAAACGCATATTGTTATAGCTCTCCTAAAGTGATTTCTTTCATTATATAGCAGCAACAAATTTCTTCTACTGATGTAACTTTGCAAAAACTGTTCCTAGCTACCATCACACATGAATTACAATCATTAATTTTCGTTTTGATATTAACAGTATTAGGCTCTGTACCGTCAGTCAATCAACGAGTCTGTAGAGTTCCAACACTACAGAGCAAATAAATTCTAACTCTGTGGACCTTGCATATCATTTGGGCCATTCACAAGCTAAAATCTGTGTTGTATATTAATCAGATTTTGTCAGCGCTAGGGCAACCCGGTTTGTTTTGAAAGATAATTTAATTGGAACAGTTTTCTGCTCTTTGTATTCTTTAAGTGAGTATAGAACGACAAACACACACACACACACACACACACACATATATATATATATATATTATATATATATATATATATATATATATATATATATATATATATATATATATATATATATATATATATATATATATATATATATATATATATATATATATATATATATATATATATATATATATATATAAATATATATTAAATATATATATATATATATATATATATATATATATATATATATATATATATATATATATATATATATATATATATATATATATATATATATATATATATATATATATATATATATATATATATATATATATTAACTTTATCACATACACAATTGTTCTGTGCATTAGTAGAATCTGAATAAAAAACTCTAATAGATACCATCCAGTTTGAATGAGGTCCTTTGAGTAATATATATATATATATATATATATATATATATATATATATATATATATATATATATATATATATATATATATATATATATATATATATATATATATATATATATATATATATATATATATATATATATATATATATATATATATATATATATATATATATATATATATATACATATATATATATATATATATATATATATATATATATATATATATATATATATATATATATATATATATATATATATATATATATATATATATATATATATATATATATATATATATATATATATATATATATACTCTGGACAACTCTGCCCTAGGAAGTGCAAGTGACATGAAATCTACAGAACCACGTTACAAGGCAGAGAAGTGGAAGGTTGTGGATCCATTGTGTGGTTGCAAAAGGTACATTGCTATGTTTATGGTTTGGGGTAAGGATTTGATTTACTTCAAGTCATATATTGCCCAATATATTGTTGTGTACTACAGACGGGATACCTTAAGCTCACAATTTCACATGAACCAGGATCATGCTCTTGTTGCTCCTGTGGAGTAACATCAAAACAATATAATATAAATTATCACATCGCTGTGTGGGGTGAAATGTACGATACGGTTTGGTGGTTGGGGTTTGCAGTCATATACTAACATTATAATGAGAAAGCCTTTAATAAATTAAATATCAAGTGTTAGAACTTGAAGTGTGCATAAATATCGTACAAAAAATGAGTACATGACAGTCTAATTGTTTAATGATGAAGAAAAGTTTAAAGAGAAAATATTGATCAGGGCTAAGGGTATAGGAATGTAAAACATCGAGGAGATTGATGTAAAATGCTTTTGGAGTGTTTATTTGTATGAAAGGGGAATAAAATATTACAAGTGTTGGGATGAGGAAATGGGATGTTTTGTGAAGGAAAAGATGTTATTACAATAGTGTGGATGAAAAGATCAAATACAGGTAATGAATTGAATGGTCAAGAAAAATTAGCAAAAATGGTACTTAGAAAGTAGACACAAATGGATAAATTTTGTCTGGTGAATGAAATCTTGGAAAATTTATATGTGGTAAATGGAAGAAAGGATAAATAGCCAAACTATTTGAATTAGCTGAAAGGTGTAAATTAGGAAAGAGGTAAACTTGTTTCAGCAAAGCCCCGATGGATATGTGGAGCAAAGAAGACAAATGTGTTAATTTTACATCTTTATGAGTATGTCTGAGTGTAGTTAGATAAAAAATTATGGTAACCAGTATATGTAGTCAAGAAATGGAAAAATAAGAGTAAAAGAGACTATGTTTGGGAAAGTCTAAATCTGAGTCTGGCCGGATTTGGAAAACATAAAAAGGTTATTGTGTTTGGTGATTTAAATACAAGCATAAGTGACAGCGCAGAGGTGGTGTTTTCATAGGTATGATGTTACTTTAGTAAAGGTGAATAGTGAGTCTGTCGATATGTGTTTCACCATGGGCCTTTCTAATTATCATAAATGGCTTTTAAAGAATGTTCATATGTGTATTATAAGAAATAATTTGGGAGAGTTCGCAAGATTAAGTGTTCACACAAGACAGATAGAAAAGCAAGATGATAGAAGCAGAGTGGATGAAGAGATATTTTTTTTCATTATTTGGTTGAAGTGAAAGTTTTCATGTTAGCAGACCATATAAAGAGAAATAGACAAAATATTAATTAGGATTACTAATTAATACTTAATTAGTAATCCTAAAACACTGAGCAGAATTATATAAAATCCAACTGAGGGGGCACAGGGTCACAAGGAGTGTTTGCGTATATAGGATAGGGAATGAAAAAAACAATTGTTGTGATGAAGTGAGAGGGTTTGTGAAGGAAAAGTATTATATTATTTAAGGTTCAATAGTGTGACCGAAGAGCCAATATACAGAAAAATGAAGAGGCTAGTCCAGAAAAAGTGAGCAAAAATGGAACTTAGCCAAACGGATGCAAATGGATAAATGCTGTATGGTGAATGAAAACCTATAAAATTTCTGTCAGAGATAGAAAAGAGGTATTGCTAGACACATGAGTGCAGAGGTTAGGCATAAGTTTGAGAGTGGTTGTTGGAGTGACTGAAGAGGTTGTAAAGAAGTAATTAATAAGGGACAGACCAAGAGTCTTCTTCAGGTTACAATCTAGATGTTTAAGAAGACTGGTGACAATGTGAGGTATATGTAAATGAGGAATAGGTGAATAAGTGAAAATTAAACCGTACCGCTATAAACGGGTAAGTTTGACAGGCAATTTCGTTGCTATAAGTAGTATACTACGCAAGGAATATAGTAGTAATTTGATTTAGAAAGTAAATCAAATAACAGAGGGCCTGATGAGAAAAGAATGATGTGGGTTTAGACAAGGAAGAGAGTGTATGGATCAGCTATCTACTATGTGGAAACTTTCACAATAAGGGAAAGTCTGAGCTTAACATAAGGACCTAGAAAAAAGTTTATGATGGAGCTGAGACAGGCAATACAGAGTACCTCAAGAAATTATATAGCCAGGATAAGATTTTAAAAACAATTAAATTCTCCATGATATAGACCAAAGCGTGTCTTAGAGTTTGAAGATAGAGGATAAAAAATTCAAGAGAGTCTTTAGAGCAATAAAAATCACTCACCTGAACAGGTGGTCACCTTTTCTGACTCCCCAAAAGAAGTCACGACTTGGAATACCAGTCATCTTATCGACGCTTCCCAATTGCTCAACTTGGGCTGCTCCGATAACTAACTTTGAACCCCGATGCAATTTCTCTCTCTCTCTCTCGCTATGTCTACATTACTTTGCTGTTTAATCGCTCTCACTTTCTCCAAGGAAATAAAACTCGCAGTATTAACTTAGATTCCACTAATGCGACTCATTTATTTCATTATGTAAACTTTACATAAAAATATCAATCGATAGAATAAGACCTTTCGATCAGTCTGTGCGGAACTGGTTTCCAAATCGAGGTACAGATTTGTGTCACTTTGCGGCTGAATTGCTAAAATTAACTGCACCATTTTCAAGAAACGGAAAATAACAGAATTGCATGGACCAAATAACAATTTGTCTTTTCCAAGAACAAAAATGTTATAGTTTTGATGTTAAAATAATGTAGTTATTGATTAGAATTGAAAATCTGTGAAAAATGTTCACATATACTGTATTTGTGTACGTTATTGCACACTAAAACGTAAGGCAAAGGATAAAAGAGTTTATGATTCTGTATTGAGGTATTTACTTGATGAGACTATATAAAAGTCCTTTCTATGTTAGAAAACTGATATTGATGTCCTTTCCTTTTGAAGTTAAATAATTATAATTTATATCGTGAGCGTAATGTAACAGATCAAAATAACCAGTTAAAGCTATTAAAAAAAAAAAATCTTAAACATTTCAGTAAAACTTATTTGCCAAAAATAAAGTAATACGGATGTATAATTTTCTCTTACAGTAACTTTGGCATAAAATCTCAAAAAAAAAAAAAAAAAAAAAACTCTCCTACTGCTAAATTATTGATGATCGTTTACACTTTAGTAAGTACTGGTTTGGGTGACTTCTTGGGAGCTTACAAACATCGAGCCTCTCCGATCAGACTGGTCACGTGAGCATTTCCTAAATCTAAATACTAACTAACACGCAAGAATTGCACTATAAAAAAAATAATATTAAATTGGACGTCTTCAGAGGTTCCATGAAAGAGCAGGCAGCACATCGACACGCAGTTGTAACGACAAGCTGTTTGAATTTTACTAAGCGCAGTGCTATACTTGCTATACTTGTAAAAAGTAGATCTATAACATGGCAATTTGACTTTAATATTTTAAACTTTAATATAATTATAATTCCGTGTATTATTATTATTATTATTATTATTATTATTATTATTATTATTATTATTATTATTATTATTATTATTATTATTATTACTGACAAAACTGAATGTGAAATATTACAAGACTTGCTAAAAATATGGTCGAATGAGGGCTGAATCAATGGAGGTTATAAATATCAGAATTTCACAGTCAATTTCGTCAGTGATAATCGCATAGGATGTGGACACATCCATCACAAGTACAAAATCACTGTAGTTAAAACACAGTCGTTGTCTTCACCGTTATGTCACTGTTGTCTTTAATTGTTATTGGTGTGCATCTCTTTTCTTTGAGTCGTCAGGTCTATGTAGTGGTAAAGGCTCCATAGTTGCAGCTCTGCTGACCAGCTTAGAGAATGTTGATTCCCTGGTGTTATGAGTGTGCTGTTCTCTGGAGTGCTTCCCTGTGTAGTATTAATTTGAAGTGTCCCCCGCCCCCAAAGATTGCACCCCATGACACCAGTAGTATACAACTGCATTCGAGCGATTTGCAAAATCGCAAATACGAATTTTCAAGAAGCTGGTTACATAATCTAATCACTTACACTGAAAAAGATTAGCACTTACAGCCCGTCACCGCACATAATACCAACACAGCTTACCTTAACTCAGTGTAAGATCACAATTTGTGTAAAAATGTCTTACTAGGATGTTGACAGATAAAGAACATACAGTAATTATTGATCATTTTAAAGAGACATAATGCAAAACAGCGGAAGACATCCTAATAACATCTGTTAAAGTGATGATTAGTATAACTAATTGAATTTACTTTGGGAAAGGGAACACAGCTTATAGTCACTCTTTCTGGTTTGCTTTTATCTCCGGCTTTGATCATCTTCATATATGTTAGGTGCACCGCCTTTTATTTACTATTCACCTCTTTCTTGTTGATACCAACCACTAAAGGCTTCAATCTTCCAAGCGTTCCTCGCATAATTTACGAACTTGAGATTTGAGTCTGTGAATACTGCGTTTGATTCCTCTCATGAAAAGAAAAATCATGGTAGGGTGCAACTTATCCCTCAGAGGACTTAGGATATGTTCAAATGAGTACCTGGATAAAGAATGTAACACGATCCGCCAACACCTAACGCAACTGCTCTATCCACCACACATTATCGAGAGGGCTATTAACAAAGCGAATAAAATATACTACAGAGGTCCCACTCACAACAGACAAATAGATTTCAACAACAAAATAAAGCTTCCACACGATGAAAACATCCAAAAGGCCACCGAACAACTCAGTTCTAATAATCCTTTCATTTTCCATTATCCCAAATCCATCGGGAGTTCGCTCGTTAACGTATACTTAAATAACAAAAGGGAAGAAGCTGGAGTTTACAAGATACCGTGTAGTAATTGTCATGACATCTATGTAGGCGAGACAGGTAGATCGCTCTCGCAAAGAATAACAGAGCACAAAAGATCAGTACGTTATGCTTCGGAGAGTTCGGGAATTTTCCTACATATTAGAAATACAGCGCATGTCATTAACTGGAGTGGGCGGAGTTGGTTTTCAAGAGTAGCTGTCCGTATAAAAGAAAGATGCTGGAATCTGCTATCATCAATCAAACCAACAATATGAACCTGTCAGGAGGACACTGGAAATCGGACGCCATCGACACCTTAATCCTCAAACCACTCCTGAAGAAGATGACCCAAGAAACGCGACCGCCAGATCCATCGCCAAACGGGAGCTAATGAGGCCAAAAACCACTAGGGAATTTGGTCATTCTCCTCCTTCTTAAGAAACACCACCTCCATAACATCAGAGGCCTAAGGCCACACCTTCATGTTTTTGTATATATACCATTGTAACTTTCCACCTGTACATATTCTACCAGTGAACAGGGGCACAGAAACAAGTGCCCAAAATATATGGTTTCAACGTTTAAATAGTGTTTTATGGGCCTTCTTATTTTCATATTACACTGTAGTATTACAGGAAAAGACATTCATATATATACATATACGTGTGTGTGCTTATTTTTCTTGAAGACTGGAAAAAGCACTGGATACATTTGATAGTTTGTTAATAAATTATGGAAGTCATATGTGCATTAGCACTTGAAGAAAATGAAGGAAAGACTGCACCAGTCAAATGTAATCAAGCTATGGAAAGGCCTGGGAAACCCAGATGGAGAGCCTGCATCACCGAGGAATGAAAATATATGACTACGAGAAAAAGCTACCTTAGGTCTTCAGTCTTTCAAAACCTAGATTCGCCTTTCTTGTCAGAAACAGTGTTACCTCTGGGAGATCCAAAGAAGTTAGGACTGAAGTAGTTCGCAAATTTGGCTTTGCAGGAGCATGGAAAATCTCTAGTTATGAGCTACAATGGGCACTGATGGCTGCATTTGTGCTGGGAAGCATTGCCGCCATTTGGAGGGCTCTAGAGTGTCTTGTAGAGTCATACTCAAATCTGACGCAACAAGATTATTTTTGTATATTGTCCAAAATCTTCTCTCATGGTAACGTTCCCCAGTAGTCTTAAATCTTTTTTTATTTCAAAAGTCAATAAGTTTGCGAATTCACAACTAACACTTTTTCCTTATGGGTATAAGATATATGAGATCTTTTATGCATTGGTATAATTCGTAATCTGTGACATGAGTTATTTGTTATTTTTTTTTTTTACATTATTTAGCTAAAAACACGGTGTGATAAGGTTAGCGATCTCGCCAATGCCAGAGCGCTTAACTTGCTACTCGAAGTGGTCCTCATTATACCTCTGCAACATACGAGTATGACAGTCAACCTAATAAAGTTACTGGTCATAACAAAATTTTCAAAATATGAATATGAGTTTTCTTTAAATTTTGAAGTTTCAGGCTGTCGTGAAAAAATTGGATCTGTTTTTTCTCGACAATCCTTCACAACTGTCAGGATACGGGAGAGGGAGTGGTAAGCAGGCAGCTGAGTTCGTGGTTCACTTTTTTTCTGTAAATATGTTTGATTATTATTGGTGTCTGGCGAATTGCCTGTGTTGTCTGTGTCAGGAATGTCGGAGAGGCTCTTTTTTTATATAATTCAAGTACCTCCGTTAGTAAAATTACCCATGTATAAATTTTGAAAGGGAACCGAGGTGAAGACGAGGCATGCAGAGGGGCAATATGGATCTTCCTCGGGGGCATATCATTGAGGTAAGCTGAACACTCTCCAGATCGTCACCTCCCCAGCCAAGTTGTCCATTTTGTAATAAGAGCCGGTTCATTTGGTATGCTAGTTTGATCCTTTCACATTTTTGACATCCGAGGTTTAATCCAGTTAATATTTGGTTAAAATGTAGCCCGATTGTTCGAAAATAAGTTTTATGTAAAATGTAGCTGTTAGAAGCATGTTTTTCTGGGTTTTAAGGGTTTTTGTATAGCCTTCAGCATTGTGTCTTGTACTCGACCATGTGATCCTTAAGGATGTGCATTAAGTTTCTTGCATGTGGAATTTTAAGTAGTCTATTTTTAAATAAAATTGTAAAACCCTGCCTGACCTTGATGGACCTTTGCTTCTGTGTTTGCTGGTAGTGCCCTTCAGGCCTGACCATCCCAGTCCCATAGCACCAGGGATTTAGAACGCTCCCAGTTGTGGGGAAAAATTTGCGACATTTGGTCCTTCGAACCGGATGTCCCGTAGGAATGTGCTGGTAGCGCGGAAGATCTGGTGATTGTCGCTGTAGATACTACAGGGCATCCCATGCATCGCAACGAGTCTCCTGAACATCAAGATGAAGGTGGCAGCATCGAGGGTAGAACAGTACTCTAAGTAGATGGCTCGGCTGCTCATGCAAGTTACCAACAAGATGTAGCCTATCCCTCCTTCTACCTGGATAGGTCCAGTGTGGTCGAGACCAATACAGGCAAACAGCCACGACATCTGTGTTCATGCAATGGGGAGCAGCGGGGGAGGTGGACAGTGTAGAGGAGGACTGAAGGATTTAATACAAGCTACATATCCACCTACCACCTTTTTGGCAAACATCTCAATCCTGGACACCAACATTCCTGGCAAAAAAATAGCTATTAGTGAATTCACGCCACAAAGCATGTTCAGGGTATGCAAGTGTCTCAGGTATGATTGTACTAATTTACCTTCTGCAGGTAACTAGATTAAATAATCTCTTTCCTACAGCATTCTTTAACCTATTTCTAGAGCATATGATACCCTCAACCAAAACTAACCCTAACTGGTTAACAAAATTAATGACATCATTGGGTATTTTAGATTCATTTTCCAAATAACTATAAACTGAAGGCAAATAATGCCTTTGTTCCAAATAGACAAGCTTTAAAAATGGATCAGCATTACTTTCTAAAACTTTTGACACATTTTTCATAATACACATCAAAATACTAAATTCAACAATACTCTCTATTATAGGCCAGATGTCTGTGGGTTGTGTCAGAGCTACTTCTTCCTGTAGTTCACAGAGGGTGGCAACAACTCACTTATTAGCCTGGCTTAGTGAGGCATCATCTAGTGGCTGTGGGGGATCGGCAGGACCTTCAACATGAAGAAACTGGGGCCCTCTGTCAGCTCTCTCATACTAGTCCCTCGGGACAGAAGATCTGCTGGATTACTTTTGGTCAGCACGTGCTTCAGAATCATCCCACACTCCTGTAAAAGAGAGTTAGCCTCTCCTACCCTATTAACTATAAACACATTCCTATTCTCCTCTTTGCTATTTATCCAGGCTACAGCGACCTTACTGTCAGTCCAAATTATAACTGTACTGACTTTTTTAATAAATTCTTAAAATTTCTACCTAACCTAATTCCTAATAACAAGGCTAATATCTCTAATTTTGGTATGGTCAACAGTTGTTGTTTCCTAGGGGCTACTCTCATTTTGCTAGTCAACAGGTTAGTTTTTCTCTTACTTCCCCTGACATAGGCTACTGCCCCATACGCCTTACTTGAGGTATCAGTAAAGACATGAACTTCTGATTTGCCTGTCAAAATTCCTCTCTTAAATTTCAACTTATGCACATTGACAATCTATTCTAAGATCTTCATATCCTCTGTCTGTTTTTCTGTGTCGAGAACATCATTCAATCCTATACCTTCTTCCCGTAGTTTCTGCAAAAACAACTTTCCTTAAACATATGTTGGACTGACCAACCCTAACGGATCAAAATTCGATACTAACAAGGAAAGGACCCTATGTTTCATGGGAACCTAGTTACTAGGCAATTCTCCCAACCCTTTGAAGGGTTTCAACACATCTGATCACTACTCCTATCCCATAACATTCCTAACACAGAGATCTCAGTGGGCTCTTCAATTCCTACCCGTTGATCAAAGGCTAGGCTATTACTCACCCACCCTCTCAATGGCATGTTAGCTTCATCTAAAAGCTGTTTAACAGTTAAATAATTATCCCATATTTCTCCCTCAGTAGCATAGATGGCAATAAAATTGTCAACATAAAACGATTTTACTAACTCTGCCCTCCCGGCTACCCTAAAATGAGTCTGAAGGACTTGTTGAAGGAGAAAAGGACTGGTTGTAATTCCAAATACCACGACCCTGAAAGCAAAGGTAGCTGCTTGTGACGGCGCCTTGCACCACAGGAATCGATCACACTTGGTGTCCTGTGGATCAAGAAGGACTTGATGGAAGGCTTTAGATATGTCAGCAGTTAATGCATAGGGATTTACTCTAAACCAGTGGTTCCCAACCTTTTTCCTGTCATTTCCCCCTGCACCCAGTGCAACCCTCCAGATTTCCCCCTTCATGTGCATGAGGGAAAGAGTAGTTAAAACACACTGTGACGACTTACTAATTTATTTTTCCATTATAGACAAATATACTGATAAACAAATAGTTAGATAGAGAGCGGTTAGTTACCCGCATAGCCATAGAGAGCGGCTAGTAGCAAAATAAAAGGACTTTTGTTTATTCTTCTACTTCAAAATTGAATTAGTGAGAAGGTTGAGGCTGCTTCTTGTGCACCAGTGTATCAATATCAGGGCTAGTTTTGGCAAGTGCGCAACGTATGTCACATTCCACCTCCAGTTGGTTTCGTGCTTTGGGCTTGATTGTGAGTAAAGTAGAAAATCCTGACTCACAAAGGTAGGTTGTGGAAAACAGAATGAGGACTTTCAATGCATTGGTGCTCAGTTGGGGGTATGCTCCACGCATATTAACCCAGAATTCTTCAAGATCTTGTGCACGAAACTCTCTCTCTCTCATGATAAAATACATCTGATATTTTTTTTAGTTAGTAGGTAGTGTAATTATTTCCCCCCTGGTAGCTTCAAATTTCCCCCCAGGGGGAAATTTTCCCCAGGTTGGGAACCACTGCTCTAAACATTAACAAAAGGTCATATAACAACTCAACTAAACTGGGACCTGGATACAAGCAATCATTCAAAGAGATTCCTCCCTTCGAGTTGGGGACTTCCTCTATGAACCCAGCTTCGAGATAAGTCTGAAGGACTTGCTCGTAAGTAGTTCGGTAACTAAGATCTCGATCAAATCTCATTTCTAAAGCATTTAATTGTGCAATGACATTATGGTAACTGACACTCGGATGTCTTTCATTGCAAAAGGGGAGATTCACTTTATAACTCTGATCAGTTTGTACTATACTGTCCTTTATTTTCTGGATGGCTACATTCTCTGAGATGGAAAATTACTCTTTGGGACTGATACCAGTCGTATCAAGTCGCCACCATTCATCGACATCCTGGCTTAGTTCTACTGTTTGGCAGACACGCAAGGCTTTCACGGAAGCTGTGTCAACTCACTTAAGTGCCCACTGGCAGACCTTCCCATAAGTCATAAAGGGATACCCTTTGATGAGTCATGAAAAGACTGACTCCATCACACTTGTCCATACTAAGGATGAAGTGATTGAAATAGTTGGCACAAATCAGCAGGTTCACATTTATCAAAATGTCATTACGAACTTCCTCGTCTGCCATTTTGTACACTTTGTTTCGCAAATTATGTTTTACATTAACTAAGCCCAAGTTGTAGATGGGGATGTTCACATTGTCATGCACTATCAATTTTGTCCTTATTACCCTATTTCCCATCTGAACTTTACAAGAAACCAAATTGTATTTGCCATCAATAACATTAGGACCAAATGGTGCAATACTAAGGGAGACTTTCTTTATTACCGGCAACTTTAATTTCTGAGCTAGCCGACTTGATATGAAACTACATTGGCTCCTGGTGTCTAAAAACGCTCTGGTCGGAGCCTGTCGGGCCTGGGCACACAAGGTGGCCGACGTGGTTGGTAACAGCGTCGATGGTAGGCCTGAGTCAGGCGCATTTACTGACTTCGCATTTACGCAGAGTTTTTCATCACTCTATTTCTTCTCATTTACTCTACTTACGGTGGAACCCTTGCGATTTCTATCTCTACTTTGGCCCTTTACTGGCTTAGATGTGACATGACTTGATGACTGACTCTGATCATTTACGTTGTTGAACTGCCTGGTAGGAGCATTTGACTGAGGCTTGAAGGCATTATTACTACAAGTTAAGTTATGATGTCTACCATTGCACAATTTACAACTCTGTTTGTTACATTGAATGCTACTAGGGCCTTTGCCTAAATATTTAAAGCACCTAAGGAAATACATTAGTTGTCCCCTTCAGTCTTCAATGGTGGTGTGATTGTTACACTCGCTGGCCGAACGCTCACCTTAGCAAAATGGACACATTCTAGTACGAGGGGTTTGAAATGGAACTGTCTTCGGTCTTACAGACTCGTCCTCTAC
Organism: Macrobrachium rosenbergii; assembly: GCA_039081455.1. NCBI lineage: Eukaryota > Metazoa > Arthropoda > Malacostraca > Decapoda > Palaemonidae > Macrobrachium > Macrobrachium rosenbergii. The sequence goes on from JANJGK010006513.1 coordinate 20,198, forward strand.
CTTTTGTAATGCATCGCCCTCCAAACTTCTAATGAGGAAACCGAGTGCCTCAAAAAACTCATCTAAAGTATAATCACATTTTCTCAAGTAATCCACAACTTTACGATATACATCGCCTTGAGAGAGCTTCTGATTAATCAAACTCATAACCATTCCCTGCCCCACATCTACTGTACTCAAGCGTTTAATTTGCTCTAAAAACACTGTCAACTCGATGCAGAAAATTTTGAATCTACGCTGTTCAATTTGGGAACAAAGATATTGGCGAGTCGCCGATGCAAAATAACCAACGTTTGCTGCTGATTACCATAGTAACGTTCCAGCAACCCTAATACAACATCGTAGTTAGCAGCCGTTGCACTTAAAGCCTTGGCTACTCTAAGTGGTTCTTTCTCGAGGGCACCAAACAAATATGTAAAATCAGTAGCGTATTCGTTAATCTCACCATCAAACACAGGTAAAGGAAGTCCTTTCAACTTCGGCAATATAGGTCGTTGCTGCGATACGCTAGCAAGGAATTCAATTCTGGTAAGGAGAAGGACAATTACATTATTTGCTCCTTCGAGCACTTGACAAATTGACAATTCAAAACTTGATTCTAACTTTAAGGTACTAGTCAAATGGAAATTTCTCAACATTTGCTCATCTGCTTTAATGCGATTGATCAGATTCTGGTACACCGCCGTAGCGCGTGTCTCCAACAGTTCATATGGGCCTCAGCCACCACATCTGTCAGTAATGCAACCAGTGAACTGGCCTGCAAGTTACTTGCGACAGCCATGTTGCTTCAAGTCACATAAAAATTCCGCGTTGCGAAAAAACAATGATCGCCATACTGTGAACTTCTATTATGACCTTGTCACTCTCGCCACTTCCCCAACCAACTCGAAAATCCATCACTTGTTGGACGTTCCTGATGCTCACTGATACTAACCATCCGGTTCGAAGGACCAAATGTCGCGAATTTTTCCCCACAACTGAGAGGGTTCCCTGTCCCATATCATCCGGGACTTAGAACCCTCCCGGTCGTAGGGAAAAATTCGCGATACAGGCTATGTTCAAACTGCCTAACAAAAAATAATCTTAGGTTTCTCAGATGTAATTTCGTTTCCTAAAGGATTTACTTTAAGAGATTACCTGTTTTTTGAAGAATAAAAATAATGATTCCTTAAATTGTATTGAGAATATGGCTATTAATTGAAATATTTATTACCAATAATGCAAAAGATTGTGAAACTTTTTTTTTTTAACTGACAAAAATTTTATTTTCTTGAAAGTCTTTCTGTTTGCTGTTGGTGTATAATTGATTTATTCATAAACTAACTTGCAGCGCAAGAATGTATTGATAACATCATAAGCTTTCTGGCCAGAAATTGTTATCGAAATAGAAGAGTGACTGCTAGGTGTAATATGTTTTTTTTGGCACGTAGAGAAAACTAACACTCTTTTAAGCCAAGGAACAAAATCTTATCATTAACAAAACCGTAAATGCATAGGTGAATATTTGCTAATAAACCATTACTTTTGAAGTGGTTAAAAAGTATGACATAAACAACATTATTTTTTTTTTTTATGATAGTCGAAATATTCCTACAATAAATTTGAAATAAATAATATTTTCAAGATGATTTCATTATCTTTACTCATTGTAGACCTATGTTCCAGGTGGTTCATGTTGCCGCCACTCGAGTGGTTGCGTCACACAGGACCCGCCCACCCTTTGATATCAGTGGATGTGTTCTAACTACAGTAATACTTTGGTATTTATTCATTTATAGTTGTTCCAGTATCGAGGGGTAAAAATATCAAATAGGACTATTTCAGATTTTATGTTGCAATTAAAGCCAATATGTTATGAAAACTTTTTTTGATTTTTCTTATCGCCTTAACATTTGAACCTAGGCTTGATAAAGACTTGTTTTGTAGAACGCATCAGCGATGAGTGAACGTAAGTTTTAAAAATTTTTGTCACTGAAATTTGTTTATAAGCGATATTTTCTTACACTATTCATATACATGACAGATCTCACTCTTATGACGCATACTGTGGCCTTACTTTATGAGATATGCTTGTTTTCCCGTTCAAATAAGAAATAAATATGTGGCATGTTAGATGCCAGTTAGTGAATTTTGAACAAATCCAGTGCTGTCATGTGGAATCAATTCTGAGCATGGCTGTGCTTGCTTACTTTACTGATGGGAGTACAAAGGAAGCGAGGAAGCCTTCGGTGTGAGCTGTGCTGGACATGGAGAGACCTCCCGGCCTAAAAAAATGTGAATTCCTTTCAGAAATCAGAATTTTACATTGAATTCCTAAATTATGAATTCTTTTATTTTTTATTAACTTTGGGAGGAATCTATGACTGTGTACTCTGCTCTGTGATGAGTAATTCCATTGTAAATTTAGAGTAGTCCTGACTAATACCATGAATTGGTTGAGACACTTGTCGGCTTAAGAATGAAAAATTATAGTAATACTCTAATAATTTTGATTATCCGTCTTTGAAGACAGGAAAAGGAAATGGAGATATTAAGATTTACCAGTAAATTTTGGAAGCCACATGTGCATTACCACTTAAAGAATATGAGTTTTTAGATCAATGATAAACTTGTGTGTGTGTATGTTTTTTTTTTTTTTTTTTTTTTTTTTTGCACTGATGTCGTCTATTTAGAGTTTTATCATTTACCGTTTTGTAAAGCTTTTTATGTGAGGGTCTACATGAATTTCCCTTTTATAGTTACTAACTTTTTTCATTATGGTACTTTGTACCCTTAGTAGGCCTGGTTTCTAGAAAAAGGCCACTAACATGAATACTATATATATATATATATATATATATATATATATATATATATATATATATATATATATATATATATATATATATATATATATATATATATATATATATTGACACTACAGCCGTCTCGGTGTCTTCAACGGCCAAAAAAAGAAAACTGAATATTCCTGAATTCTCAGTGTTCATAAACTTCTCCATAGGCAAAACATTCGTTGCCAAGGCAGTGTTCACTTTGATCAGTATCGCTAATCTCTTTAGGATGAGTTTGCAATGAACTTTCCGGACTGGAGATGAGGGATTTATTACTCGGAGCTAGAGATCTCATCAAGCCGACAGGATAGGACTGGCGTTCCCTTTTCGTCGATGTTGTGAAAGTAGAACTTTTGCATTTCCTGAAAGGCCCAGAGTAATGCAAGAGCCACGCATGCATTCAAAATGAATGAGTGAATGATGCGTCTCTCTCTCTCTCTCTCTCTCTCTTGTAGCCATAACATCAAAGGCATACTGGCAGCAGTAAGTTGTTCAGCGCAACGCCAAAGACTAAAGAGTTCAAAGCAATAAATCAGGCCGCCAGGATGATCTCCCATGGAAATAAAATCTGCTCTTTAAAACGCTCTCGAATTTGAAGGGTTCTTGAAGCTGGTTTGAAGTAGCCACGTGATTTTTTAATCAATCAAGTTACTGAGAAGCAGATGTCCATATTCTAATTCCAAATGCACCCTGAAAAAAGGGTTGAGAGAGAGAGAGAGAGAGAGAGAGAGAGAGAGAGAGAGAGAGAGAGAGAGAGAGAGAGAGCCTTGATAAGTACTGAAAACAACAAAATGGTATAAAGGTTATAGAGACAAACGAGGAAGGAGATTAATGGCGCTTTACAGATAACTGTTGGCAAAGAAAATGAATATTAAAGGGAATAAAAATTAAAAGCAAAAGATGAAACGAAATAGAATAATTTCAAAGAAAGAGAAGCCTTTAGAACACTATACGAGCTAAACGAAATCGGAGAATGGAAGAAATATGGAAAAGCGATAACACATCCAGAGTTCTCGTCATTTCCATTCCATTGTTGACATCTAGCGCAAAGTGGTAAATTTTCGGCTGCAAAAAGAGTTTTTTTTTTTTTTTCTTTGGCAAGGATGAGGATTTACAGAATATGCCTTTAATACAGCTGCTGCAGCTTGTTGCAAAATAAGTTTGAAACAATATCATGACCATTTTTTCCCTATTTCTTGGTGGCAGCCTTGAGGGAAGTATTAAGTTGGCGAGAAGATAAAGTAACGCTAACAGAGACTTGCTCTAAAACATACCTTTTAAAATGCTCCTTATAAAAAAGTGCAACATTCAAATAAGCACTGCAAAAACATTGAGCGAGAAAAACCAAACCCCATGAATTACTAAGCTGATAGTGTACATTGCGTCCCATTAATTCCTCCTTTATCTGAAAAACAATAAATTAGAGTTTTCATAAATTATTGCTGTTCATATCATGAATATAACAAGGAAATGGCATCCAAACTTTACTAGTTACGTTACGCTGGAAATGCAAAACGCTTTCGTGAATTGAACTTTAAATTCGCAAAGCCACGCCGCGCTAATTCACTGCTGAATAATTTCCTGCAACATATTGTTAATGGGTGGAATATAAACGTGCTAAACAAATGAACTTCAATAAATCAGGGACCACAAAATTATTAGGATCCAAAAGCAAACACGAATTATGCATGTTGATGCTAAGGTCATGAATTTTGAACGATGGAGAATATATATATATATATATATATATATATATATATATATATATATATATATATATATATATATATATATATATATATATATATATATATATATATATATATATATATATATATATATATATATATATATATATATAAATGTGTGTGTATACTTTGTATATGGTAAAATATCTGAAAATTATTTTTATTATTATTATTATTATTATTATTATTATTATTATTATTATTATTATTATTATTGTTATTATTATTATCATTACTATGAAACAAATTGAAAAGACTGTTATTTGCTGAGCAATTGTCATAGTAAAGAAAATGACTCTGTACATCTCATACGGAAGCAAATTCTTCGTACCGCAGCATTTGCTTTTCAAATCGATCTACCAAAAAGGTTATCATCAAAATAAGACTTTTTTCTTTCGCTACAACAAAGACTGGAAAGAATCCTAGATAAAAGCCTCATAAATGGAACTTTCATTTTTAGAAGAAGAGATGAATCTGAATATTAAGGTGTCGTTTCGCGGCTCAAGCCTTCAGAAACAGCAAGAAAAATCCTTCATCTCATTCCCTTCAAAATGGAGAAACAGGACTATTATAGGTCCAGTATCCCTTTGGGAGGCTTTTTGTTCCTCCTAAATGCCTTTTACGTCATTTATAATCATCTTCTATTGAAAACCAAACATATACATAAACTCCTTGATGAGTCTCTCTTACAGTTTCATTTATACATTTCGTTTCTTGCCGAAAGTTTCTTCAAATCCTGTCTTTCACTATGGGATTAGAGGAAGGGAGAATAATGGGTGTGGTAATGGCCTTTGGAATGGAATCGGTAATTAACGCAATAATCCCTTGAAGGAAGGACCTGGTTATTTCTACGTGGTTTTTTTCCTACGTAACCCTTGACGACAAAGCTTTTGAAAAACCATTCGTTACTTTTCAACTTTATTACACCAAAACACAAATACTTCGATTCTTCATGGGTTTATGCTTTATTTTAATTATATTGTATTTTACTTTAATACATTGGTGAGCCTCTCATCAGAAAACAACAACTTCATACTCAATGACTCCACATTTACCCTTACCCAAGACCCACTTAGCTGGCCCTGCCCTTGCCATACACTCCGCCCTACCAACTTCCGATACACCTTTGCACATGTAGGCGGTAAATGAGCCTTTTAGGACATTCATGTTCTCAGAAATTTAATCACATACCTCCTTCAGATGCTGCATTTAGTAACACCGTTAAGCAGAAAATGAGGTGATGACAGTGGCCATCTCTTAGCATCTGGACTCTAGACTGTGCCCCAATAGTCGTCTATAAATATATATATGTATATATATGTATATATATATATATATATATATATATATATATATATATATATATATATATATATATATATATATATATATATATATATATATATATATATATATATATATATAATGTGTGTGTGTGTGTGTGTGTATGTGCGTGTATGCGTGTGTGCGTGTGTGTGTATGAGTGAGTGTGTAATATATGTGCATCTTATTTCTTTTAGATGTAGATTTGAAACAGATTATGTTTGCCGTGACATTGTCTTCGACGAAAAACACTACTTCAAATTCGCCTACAGTATCAAGTGCTTGGCACATAGTTAGCAGAGGATGCCTGAATATGCTGGTAAAGGTTCTTGTATCCATCACTGCGCAAGTTGCGCTTTTGGCAACAGCACTTCGGCTACTCTGTTTGGACCTTAAATCACGTTTCATGCATACTGCACATGTGGTAGTGTGTGTAAATTTGCACTGGGTATCTAAAAGGAGGAGTATGTGATCATGTCACTTAATATAAGCTTTTATTATACCAGGCCCTAGCTAGACCGATCCTGCCTGTTATAAATTTAGGCAGCTTAGTGGTGTGATGGCATCAACGGTTTACTGAGCACATTTATCACCAGGAGAAAGGAGGACTTCACAAACGGAGTGGAAAATGGACCAAAATTGAAAGTAGCAAAGACAACAATTAACAATGTATAAAAATAAAGTCAAACTTAGAGACAAAAAATGAAATGGGAAAAGACCAGAAAGAAACGAGAGAGAGAGAGAGAGAGAGAGAGAGAGAGAGAGAGAGAGAGAGAGAGAGAGAGAGGAAAGATATTCTTTTCATTCGAAAAATTTCCTATTCTGTTAGATATTAATTAAGGTCATAGATTTACTGAAAATTTTCTCGCCTAGAAAAATCCTCGATATATCAGAGTAACAAAAGCGATTAATAAAAATGTTTAGCTTGCTTTGTGAATGTGTAAGTATTAATCATCAGAAGGGCAGAATCCACAATATGATCAAAATCCTGGGAAGGATCCTGATGACAAGTATAATTAGGTGAGATAGCTTTTACTGTAACTGACAATATTATTCCATATGAATATAGACCTTAAATTTTATATATATATATATATATATATATATATATATATATATATATATATATATATATATATATATATATATATATATATATATATATATATATATATATATTTACATTTTATCCTATAGTAATAAATTCTAGTCATATTTTTTTACTTGTGTATACAAAATTAGTAAATCTGTCATATAATGATGAAGAATATTGAGATATGATATTATATTAATAATCATTTCAGGAAAAGCCACCTAAGAAATAATGCTATTACAATAATTGTGACCGCGCTGACAGGGCTCAGCAGTATGGGTCTGATCAACAGGCGAAAGAAAATTACCCAGATTGTACCTCATCAGACCAGTGTTATTTAGATCAACAAGATTTGAATAAAAACCCTATGTTATCAACGGAAACCATTCGAAAGGCACTGAAAAAGGAAACGGAAATGTTCATTCCTCATCATAAGGCGGCATTGTCTATTCATTTCAACAGTCGAAATGTTGATTAAAAACCCCGTTTGCTTTAGTTAGGTTGTTCAGATGAAGGAAAGACTTCGAGACTAATTCTTTTTCCTCTCGTTCGTTTCATGTCTTTCATCTGCGTGTTTTCCAGCTCTTAATATTGTGGGTTTCGATGAAATGAGTATCCTCACCTTTCCCTTCCCTTTATTGCAAAAATAACTTTGCCAGTGTAGCAAGATCTTCAAGAGTATTCGAATTCTTCAGCACAAAATCTCCAGAAGACCGAATTTACTTTGTATTTGCTCATCCTCTTTGTCTCTGTAACTTTGTGTCCAGTTTCGCTTTCAGTTTGCAAAGCTTCGTAACTCAGTCGATGACCGGCAGTGCGCAGTCGACGCATCAAAGGAAACAAGTAAAAATTGCGCCAAAGTTTCTTCGGCGCAATCGAGTTTTCTGTACAGTCGCTACAGCCTGTAGTCAAGGCCACCGAAAGTAGATCTGTCTTTCGTTGGTCTCGGCATAATGCTGTCTGGGCCACAGCCCATGAAACTTAACCAAGCCTGGTGGCGGCCTATCCTATATCGTTGCCAGAAGCACGATTATGGCTGACTTTAACATTAAACAAAATAAAAAATACTGAGGCTAGAGGGCTGCAATTTGGTATGTTTGATGACTGGAGGTTGGATGATCAACATACCAATTTGCCGCCCTCTAGCCTCAATAGTTTTTAAGATCTGAGGGTAGACAGAAAAAAGCGCGGACGGACAGACAAGGCCGGCACAATATTCTTCTTTTCAGAAAACTAATAAAACCATTACAACAGAACATTTACTTATAACCTGAGAAACCTAATACACCAGCTATACGCTAATGTAAAGATGGTAATGAGAAGCATAGAAGGTTCTACACTTATTAAATGCCTTGTAAACAGCTATTTCCTCCAATATCACTTACCTTGGAGGTCTCCTCCCTTATTATTATTATTATTATTATTATTATTATTATTATTATTATTATTGATAAAAATTATTCGAAAATCCACGTTAATATTGATAATATGAGAAATATACCGTCTAAGGGAAATTTCAATTTTTTTTCTTATCTTGTTACTCGTCCATTTTTTAGGTTAATTTCACTTTATGAGCCTCTTCTCTCATTATTAATGTCATAATGTTACATGATGCTAAATTTGCCCTCAGTCGATTAGAGCAAACATAATTTAGTAGCTGAGTTGCTAAGAAATGTTCCATAAAATAGAAAGAGGAAAGTCAGGAGAAGTAGAGAAATTGACTCATGAAAAAAAACTACTCAAGGAAATAGTGTATGAATGTACATATTATATATAATCAGCGGGAGTTGCATGCCAGGAAAAGAAACAACGATCCAAAATGCCACAGAAGACAAAACGAGAGCAAAAAGAATAAAAATGACAATTTGGATAGCTTGGAAAGGAAACAATTTCTTCTCCCCTAAATATCCCGAGAAGCATTAAACAAGGATTTCCCCGTTTTATTTTCTCTTTTTCATTTACATTTTACTCACTCTTTATTTTCTGACCGCAGCTTGAACAAGAAATCCCTGACATGAATAAACAAACAACTCTTTTAAATTTTCTTCGACCTGTGAGGTCACAGAGTGGTCGTCATTTCATTCTTTTTTATTCTTATATTCTTTGAACTACTCATTCATTTCGTTTCGTCGTTCTGTCTCTCTCGCTTTGACTTCTCGTTTTCTTGTAATCTGTTGATCCTGGAGTAACTCTTCAGGTATCACCAATGAGCGAGTCATCTGACACATTCAAGAAAATGACTTAGAGTATATGTGTTCATCACCCTGTGTCTCTCTACCTCCAAACACATTTATTATTGCAATAAGAATAAGGACGTGCATACTCACACATATACAAGCACAACTTAAGAGGTTGGTTATGAGAAATATCCATCCCAAAAATATCGTTACAACGTTGACCCATGGAATTGTTTTAGTGCAAAGTTTTGCCATATATTTATTATCTGTCTTTAACTCGAAATGAAAGGGCTCTTTTCATAACCTGAAAGTTCCTCGTTGGGCGAGTGGGTTCCGTTCTCACTTAGCACTCTGCTGGCCGAGCGTTCGAATCTCCGATCGGCCAATGAAGAACAAGAGGAATTTATTTCTGGTGATAGAAATTCATTTCTCGCTATAATGTGGTTCGGATTCCACAATAAGCTGTAGGTCCCCTTGCTAGGTAATCAACTGGTTCTTAGCCACGTAAAATAAATCTAATCCTTCGGGCCAGCCCTAGGAGAGCTGTTAATCAACTCAGTGGTCTGGTTAAACTAAGATATATATTATTATTCATAACCTGAAATGTGATGTGTGTATTATTTTGCAGGTTTTCATGAAGATATATTTTTACATTGTTTGTGTTTATTTTCTCTCTGTAAGTACTATTTTTCATTAAATATGAACAGCTTTCCTAGAGTAAAAGTATTGTGATACTCAGATGAAAATAAAGAAAAAAAAAAAAAGAAAAACAAGCCAATCGATAAATATATGCACTGATGCACAATGATTAATACTAAAACTCGTTATGCTAGAAGTTATTTCTGGAAAAAGCTTTTCGCTTCCTTTTGCAGCATTTTTTTTTTTTTTTTATCTGGTGCTATAATGTGTTTTACAGTGGTGCGATGTTAGCGTCAGAATGGACATAGAGTTCTTCCCAATTTTATGAACAGTTGGATATTTCATTTCCAATGCAATGCCATGGCATGTTTTCATGGTTTCATATCTGCTTATTTTTTCTTGCTTTTGCAAATAAGGTTTTCCTTTGCTCTTATCTTTCGTTGTCTGTCTGTTTCGTTGAAGTGAATAAGTACAACATTTGATTTCCCAAAATTTTATTTCTACGTAATCCGATTGATGTTTTCTCCTGATGTGAAAATTTCAATTCTTGTGCGAAATACAGTGAATTATATATATTTTCTGATAATGTCTAGGAAATGGAGGAGAATAATGTTGAAGAAGTCATTTAAAAGCATCGCTGTGCAAATTGGACTTCCTAACTGAAAAGTGAATGGGAGGTTTTGGTAACACTTTGAAAAGAAAATAAAAGGTTAGTAAAGGATACATAAAACGATAAATAAATGAATATATAAATAAATGGATAACATCATTAAACTTATTATCAATTAATAGAAGCAATAAATAATAAAAGAAATGAAATAGATAAAATTTCTAGCTGAGGACGAACGATGCTTCAGCAAAACTGTAATAACCTCTTTCCATACCATTTAATTAATGAACGCGGCTGAGTTCATATTAAGTTCGTTAATCTCTTTTAAAATGTAAGTAAAGTCATTGATTGTTTGATTGCTAAACTTTGTTAGCACTGTGAGACTCAGGAAACACAGACCCGGCGCTCCTGATTCAAACGATCTTATATGCACTTGTCAGAAGACACTTTATGTCCTAGTCAGAACTGTAATTACTGTTGTACAAAAGGCATTGCAAGCTTTCTAACCATGTGTATTTGTAACATCTTCCTAATTCATATATAGAATTGTTAACCATTCTTCGGAAATGAGAAAACACATCTGACTGTGTATAGACGTCCCTTTGTTTTCCTCTAATGTCAAATTCTACTTTTCCGCCAGCAAGAGTTCTTGATCTGTCAGAGTTATTGTGTCAACAAATTAAATACCTGGGAACTATCTCTTAATCCCGCTTCGTTATAGCACAGTAGCCAGCTAGATAATAGGCCATTTCTTCCGAAGACGGTTTTATTTTTTTTTGCTCCAGTATTGATATCTATTGTTTTGTAATCGTCCGATGAGTATTTTTATTCAAAAACTCATTTTAAGGTAGTTTGAGAAAGGAGAAGAAGACTTGCTCTAAATTGTTCCCCTTTTCCATTTTCCTATTTCTCATCCTGGAAGATTAAACTATCCCTGTTTATTTCGTGTTTCAGTTATTTATATATATATATATATATATATATATATATATATATATATATATATATATATATATATATATATATATATATATATATATATATATATATATATATATATATATATATATATATATATATAAATTCACCAGCAGCCAATGTAACACTTTCATTATCCTGCTCTGCTGCGCAGAGTTCCTGAAAACCTAAAAGTTGGTTTGTATGAAGTCTAGTCTTCCGTTTGGAAGTTAAAGGCATCACTTCGCATTCCAATATTCTTCTCCAAATTTCAGCATGATGAAGCGGAACTGACGCTGTTTGCACTAATCTACGACGTTCACGAAATGCCCTGCTCGTTAAGAGCATCAGGGATCCGATCTGATTCCAAGTAATATGAATTACCAAAGTTGTAAGAGGCTACATGTGCCTTGGGTGACTTGGAATAATTTTCTTCCAGGATTTCACCCATGGAATCTCATCTGTCAGGAACCATAACTATGACGTAATTATCAGGTCAATTAAATTCCACTATAAAGTAAATTCGAATTTTTACCATATCATATGTGTAACTATTTCACTAATTAAATATGAAAATATTTGCACTTCGGATTACTAATGAAAACCAGAGCATTTTCTAGCATCGGGTAATTTCCTGAGAGTCATGGACAAATAGACAGATCACCGAACCATTTGATTCTAGATATACCTAGTTATTATTATTATTATTATTATTATTATTATTATTATTATTATTATTATTATTATTATTATTATTATTATTATTATTAGACATGAAGGGCCAAGGTACACCGAACAAGCCTTGCAAGGCTATGAACTTGTTGACAAGCTTCCAGAAAACAGAAAGACAGAAGTAAAAATCCATTAGAAAAGACGAACTGATGTAAAATTTCAGAAAATAGAAGACATAAATCCTGAATTATTTTAATGAATGAGTAATTATAAAAATAATCTTGGGTCGTTACCTGCATCGATGACTCTCCGTCGTAGTTTTCAAAAAGTGATTAAAAGGAAAACAAAGAAGATTTCGAAGCCTTAAAAAAGCCTGTTCTTTTTTCGAGAATATATTTCGTGCACTTATCGATGAATGATGTTTGCATTCGTGCCCTATTATTTATTTATTCATCTGTTTATTCATTTGTTTGTATATTGAGAAAAGAAAACTCGGTCATCGGAGATATGCAATTACTACTAAAGTCTCGCCTTGCCAATGCATAAGTCTTTCTGCGTTCTTAACCATGAACAGGTAAAAAATGCGCCGAAGTTTCTTCGGCGCAATCGAGTTTTCTGCACAGCCGCTACGGCGTGTAATCAAGGCCACCGAAAATAGATCTATCTTTCGGTGGTCTCGGTATAATGCTGTATGAGCCACGGGCCGTGAAACTTAACCACGGTCCGGGGGTGGCCTCTCCTATATCATTGCCAGATGCAGGATTATGGCTGACTTTAACCTTAAATTAAATAAAAATTACTAAGGCTAGAGGGCTGCAATTTGGTATGTTTGATGATTGGAGGATGGCTTATCAACATAACAGTTTGCAGCCCTCTAGCCTCAGTAGTTTTTAAGATCTGAGGGCGGACAAAAAAAGTGCGGATAGAATAAAGTACCGACGGACAGACAGCCGGCACAATAGTTTTCTTTTACAGAAAACTAATAAAAAACTATCTTTACTATTGGATGAAAAAAAAAGAACCGAAATTACGTTCTTGTATTTCAGTCGACAGTGTTATGAGGTGATGGAGTGGGGAGCGGGATGGTTAGGAAGAGAAGGAAGGAGGAAGAAGGAAGCATCTAAACACAAAAAAGTTATAAATCTTTCATATTCCCCAGTAAGCAACCTAATCATGTCTAACCTTTCTAACACTATGAGGTAAAATCAACAGGAGGATGATTTACTGATTTAGAAAGTTTAAAGTTTAATCTAAAGCTACATTTGACGAGTCGTTTTATGTATCATTAATTGAGTTACTTTAAAACAACTGGGTTTTTCGGAGCGTCCAAGAGTATGATAAGTGGGCTTGTATTACATATTACCTCTAATAGAAAACTGCTAAGTAAAAAACTACTTAGTAAATGCTAATTACATACATCATTTTATTGAAACCTCCTCGTTAACAACTCATGTATATGTTATGCATTCAGACTCTGTACTGGAAAAGCTTTTGCTTTCTCTGTAACGATTTCTGCCTTAAAGGAAAGAAGAAGAATCTCATTCTCTCCATCTGTTTCTCTCACGTCACCGTCAGTGTTTAGCAGCCTGAAAGGAAGCATCCCTGCCAAACACTATTGTTAAGAGAGAGAGAGAGAGAGAGAGAGAGAGAGAGAGAGAGAGAGAGAGAGGAGAGAGCCTCTCATTTGGAGATAAATCGCAATAACTTTTTGTTGATTGCTGATGATTAGCTCTGGGAAAATGTACCTTTCAGGTTATGTGAAAGCAACGATGAGCTTGATCCTTGCATCGTGATGAGGAATTTTGTCCGTGGAATTATGTCTACAATATCTTCGTGTATTTTTTTTTGTGTGTGCAATCGAAAAGAGAAAGAGGAATAAGTCGATGGGAAAATACTAGACGAAAGGAAAATGACAGGAAGAGTGATAGTGGCAAGGGGAAGAACAGCATTGGGAGGGGTGTAAAAGAATAAAAGAAAAATAGAGAGCTTAAGAAAAATTAGAGACGAGAGGATATAAGCAGGAAATTAAATTTAAAAGTAATACAGATGCATAGCAGATGAAAGTAGGAAAGGGTAGAGGCCAAAACTTTTGTGAAACAGATAAAGATATTAGGAGGAAGAGATATAAACACAAGAAAGGTAGTGAAACAGGGGAAATGAAGCAGGAAAGAAGGGGTAAACGAATAGAATGTACTGATGAGGATTAGGGAGGGAGGAATAGAACCAAGGAAGGAGGTATCATTAGCAAGCAAATGGTAAAACGAAATGAATAAGAGAAAGATGATAAGAGCGCTAACATTGACAGACGGAATAAAAACAAATTTCTTTCATTCTTTTCATGGGACTCAAATTGTCAGGTAACATTTAAACATCTTTAAATTCTGTGTCACCAAAGGTCGAGCCCTATTTATACCGATAGACTATCCACTAGGTTTGATATGGAACCATGGTCTGTTTGCCCAAACTGAGTTAAATTGCCAACCTGGGCCTTTTAATGTCGTCAGCTAGAGTGTTGGCGACCGATGTCTCTTATTAGATTGATTAAATTCGAGAAATGATCTTATAGGGTATAACATTTAAAGCTATATATCTTTTTAACAAGTGAGGAGAAAGTTTTTAGTTTTATTTTCTAATGGAAATAAAACTTATTAACACAAACTTCAAGTGTGAAAGAATAATTTCCTAATTTTATTTTCGAAAATTTTACAAAGATCTCTAGGCTTTAGTCTAGCCAGGGTTGATCCTTTAACGTT
>JANJGK010006514.1:0-36904 GCA_039081455.1 Macrobrachium rosenbergii
ATATAACAATACTTATAACACATACATTTTAAAAATGCAGATAGGTTGATTACCCTTTGATATGAATATTCTGTATGTTTTGCATCTAAATATGGAACTAATTAAAGGCCTAGATGTAATTCAGAGAGAAAATAATGCTAAATTTGGTTATGGCTGTCTTCCTCATTTCCCATAAAACTAAAGACCAATGTCCTTAATAGAATCCTTATTCTGCCTGCCTGCCGGTATACCTTTACAATATAGGCTTAAAGAGAGAGATAAAATGACTGCTGAAGCACAAGTTCATATCTGAAATTTCCTTATAATGTTAAGGTCTTCATGGGAGGGAGAATGAAAGGATGAAAGGGCAGGTCATTGTTTTCAAATGGTTATCCCATGTCAACTTTAGGTCTGTCAAAAGCCAGACACCCTTTTCCTCTCCCTCGTCCATAAAGCATTTCTTCTTCTCCTGCGAGTCTTCCGGTGTTGGCAAGATGTGATGACCCCAGCTACTGTCACCAATGAACAGTTGCAAAGCTTACGTAAAATAAGAACTGACGTTTACTCCGTCGAGGTAAATACAAAAGTATATTTACAAATTATGACTTTCAAAAGACGAGAACTGAAAACTAAGAGAAAAATAATCTCCACACATGTACTGGTAATCGTTGCTTTTGTTTCAGTGGAGCAATAAGAGGGAAAATATATTAAACATAATGTCAAATCAATTATATATCAGTTAATTAACATCTCCAAACAAGTCTGCAAAACAGTCAAGGCGAAACTACAATTTAATTAACACATATTCTGACTGAAAATAGATGAAGATACTCCTATAGAAGATAATAGTAAAGAGTTTATTCGACTTAACTGTCTCCTCATTTCCTAATTCTTGGTTCTGCTATGGGACGCATTAGGAGTCTAAGCAACAACCAAAATATATATATAAAAAAAAAGCGGGGGTGGGGGGATATATATTCTCACGCTGTCTACCGATGGCTGTTAGTACCGAGGGAATAATAATTATTAAGTAATAATGAACTCTCATCACCCTTCGGAATACCGCATTACCTTTCAAGACTTGAGTACTTGCACACTTATTTATTTATAGTTTATTTTCTACGTTAATCACTAGTCAACTTTCTGGCAATACTAATAAAAAAATTTGATGAGAGAGAGAGAGAGAGAGAGAGAGAGAGAGAGAGAATACCTGGCAGTAGATTACAAATACGCTGAAGCCAAGAGGGACACCAAGGATCTTCTCTAAATGACTCTATGCTTTCGTATTCTCGTGTACTCCTTTTCTAAGTGGGGACCTTGCTCAGTACTTCATCAATAATATGTACCAATGACTCAAGACTATGCAATAATGCTATACGCCCTGCCCTTACTCATATCAACGAGGTAATAAAAATTACCCATAACTTTTAACTGGTTTATTTTATTTTTTGTCCCGTGACAAATAAACAAAAACCTTGGAAAAAATATTTATGTTAATGTTTCATGATCAACTTTTACAATGACATGGAGGCCGAGAAATTAAACTAGATTAGCCCAACCAGACATCATTCTTCAGATGACTCAGTCTTTCGGAGGGGCCAGCCTCGAACCAGATTTTACCATCGTGCTATGAGCTTCATGACGCATAACCTTAAGGTCGAGATTCCGTTCGTTCCTCAGGCAGATTAATAACAGCAGGTGTTAGGTTATCAGAGTCTCACGTAGGCTACGCAGGGGAAATGACTGAACTGCAACACGAGGTGTCTTGGTAAATAAATGAAGCAGGGCTAAGAGGCGACACGCAAAATAAAAGGTGAAACTGAAACTAATGGGATTTCGTGTTGCACACCGTTTTTTGCAAGAAATACGAAGTGTAAAACAGATCTTCCTGAGCGCTGTTTTCTTAGCATATAGTTATAAAATTATCCCTTTGTAAATTCTTTTTTCATCATTCGTTATATTTTTCTGTTATTGCCCAATAGCCAATTAGGAATTAAATGGTATTTAATGGACAAATTTTTTGAACTTATAATCTGAGAAAATAAGGTTATCTCTCATAGTCTTTGGAAAAAATACTTCTTGCGCGGAACTAGATACACTATATCAGGCGAGTATGAATATGGGAAACCAGTGAGAAATACTCTAAATAAAACAGAACATAAATCCCATATATGTGTATGATAGTCCATCATAAGAAAGTTATAATAAGCTGACGTAGTGTTCAATACCCAGGGGAATAGGTGGGGTTAAAATCAGAACATAAGAAAGTGAACACTTGAGCTGATGAATATTAAAATTATTATTTAAAAATCTGGCACTGTTTTGGAGGGCTGCAGAAGGAAGCATCCTAAGAGAAAAGAACGAAAATGAAGGGATAAGAGACTGTAACATGTAATGAAGTAACTATTAATATGTATTTGAACTTATGATGATAATAATAATAATAATAATAATAATAATAATAATAATAATAATAATAATAATAATAATAATAATAATAATAATAATGACAATCGCAATGCTTATATGATGCAGATTAAATTATTTCTGTGTTAACTAGCGAAGAAGCAAAAGGGAAGAGTTAAAGGGTAGTTCAGTGTTGTGTTTATGGAAAAATGCTTACCTTTGAAAACCTAAACAACACGTCTCCATCCGAAGGTGGTGTGATTCTAAACGGTTGTCAATTTGCCGCTTTCCGGTGTAATACCTTTTTTTTGAAGGATATTGAAATTGTTTGTATTTTGCTCTAACATCCCTGTGACGAATTAACTATTTGTAATATTGTATTTTTTGTATGTTGCGTGTTTTGCCTCATGCTCGAGGTTGAAGATGTGTTTGTGCATAAGTGTGTTTCTCACACAGAGTCGGGTGTGGTTGATCCTGATTACTTATCACTTGCCTTTCCGGCCTAATACGAGACTGAAGTCTCTGAAAAACCTTTATAGCTTGGATAATATATTTATATAATTACAATATATGACGTTAGAATAACAAAGCTACCACATAGATAACATCAAAACATCAATGTTTCTCATTGCCATTTCACTCTTCTCATAAGAAAAGTTTATTAAGCCAATTTTTTTTTTTTATTAGCTATCGAAATCTTGATAAAAGAGTAACGAAGCAATCTATAATCAGAAAATACATCAGAAACTATTCATGGAATCATCTAAATCAATATCAACAGGTTTCAAAGAAATAAAAAAGGGGGGGGGGCGGGGGGCGGAAGTACAGGGAAGGAAGCTCTCTTGCCTGTAGGGCCAAAAGAAGAGTAGGGAGGGTATGGTGTGTGGAAGCGTCCCAGTCAGATTAGCCTTGGTTGATTTATGTTCCTCCTCTCTTTCCGTTTGATCAGCAGCTTTCTTACATTCTCATATTGACTGTATATTCTCGCTCTTCCTACTTCTTCCCCGTTCTTTCTTTCCCTTGCCTCTCGCCAGCAACTTTTTCCTTTTGTGACACCCGCTTTCCTATACCAGAGACAATAACCACTGATTTGCCTTCTAAAGGATGGTAACTAACTTGCATTTATTTTTGTTATTATTTATGCGTATTACTTTATAATTACTAATGTTCTTGTTTTATATCAATATCACATGGATAATATTCGCACATGCATACATACAGGCATGCACCCTCACACACACACACACGCACACACACACACACACACACACACATATATATATATATATATATGTGTGTGTGTGTGTGTGTGTGTGTTTGTGTGTGTGTGAGTGTGTGTTTTATGCCTGTGTGCATGCACGTGTGAATAGTATTTATGTGTATTTGATATAAAACAAGGACATTTTATCATGAGAATACAAGTAACTGAACCTAATCATGTCTTAGGAAATCTTTGGTGTTTGTACTATACAAATTGTTTCTCATTTCATTAAATTGTTATACATCGTATCATAAGAATAATTCTCTGCCGAGCCAGGAACAGAGATACATGTAACGAAATGCATAAAAAAGATCATGGTTTTCATTTAATTCATTTACCTTAAACATTTACATTTCTATTCAACATTTCTCCTGAAGTGGAAAACCTTGACTTTCTGTTATTTCTTAATGCAAAAGAGCTTTGTTATAAACACTCCTATAAAACAGAGCCTCGTTATGAAGCATGATATTCTAACTTGCATAAAGAGTCGACACGAGTCCCCTATGTAATAATCTTCACAGACAATGGTTACTTATGTGCTAAACTGATGTTAACTTCCTCTGTAATCATCCTTTATATATATATATATATATATATATATATATACCTTTGAGTAATAGTCTTTGTGAATTTTTTCTGATTTTTTACCAACGACCTTATTACGTGACGAATGAAAAAGACTTCATCTGATATCTGAGCAAAATTGGGTGGATACAAACCATCTTGCCACAGAAAGAAGCTGATCACACCTCCTCATCCCGACTGAGCTCTGTCTAAACTTCACATAAAAAGGATTTCAAGTTAGTCCATTTCAGTTCGACTTATTGTCCACGTTTCTATGATGCAGAAGAAGCACGAAGGCCTTTCCTCTTCTTTGTCATTGTTATCATCTTTGCTCACCAAAGATGGTACAGCGGAAGAAAGCGAAGTTTAAAGCGATGTTTCGATTTCACTGGTATTTTGCACCTATGGAACAGAAAAACATTAATAAATCCTATAGCGGTTTGTTAACTCATTCGTTGGTTAAAGTTTAAATAAAGTTTTGAATTAGAAAACAGTTAGTTGTTTGATTTACCTTTGTTTTTAATTAAAAACGACGCAAAGGTTTTAATTACACAAAAATTGATTAAACATATAATTAAAAAGTTCAAGGCTACATGGGGAAGTAGAATAAAATTGTAGAAATTAAAACTAATTGAAACCAAGACTGGGAAGTGAAAGTTCCAGAGTACCACCTTTGGAACGGTAAAACAGTACTTTTACCATTGAACCGGGACCCGGGACACTTTGTTACAGGTGGCAAAGTGTCTTTGCCATTGCCTATGGCTAATAGATATTTTATCTGAATATCATTATTAAATTTATGAATTGCTTTACGAAGGACCATGCACTGATTTAGATAAAGGAATAATTACACTTTCTGTCATAACCATTACTTTTCATAATGCTCTGCTTATATTTCTAAATGTATATCTCACAATCTAATGCTGTAGTCTGTGTGTGTTAGTGTGTAAGGTGTTCTCACCTGTGCATTGTTTTTCAAAAGTAACTCGCGTGAGTCCTGTTGAGTTTAAGAGAACGATTTTATAAATGGTGAAATGGCTGCCTATTTCCAGAAGACTCTACAAACAAAAATTCCATAGCATTTTAGTTTTCCGGACTTTTTCTGTCCTCCCTCAGATCTTAAAACCATCTGAGGCTAGAGGGCTCCAATCATCTAACATGATAAATTACAGTTCTCTAGCCTCACTAGTTTTTATTTTATTTAAGGTTAAAATTAGCCATAATCGTACTTCTGGCACCGTTATAGGTACCGGCAACACAGGCCACCACCGAACCGCGGCTGATTTTCATGGGCCGAGGCTAAGAGTTTCATGTGCCGTGGCTGAGGCCAAAACCGAACAGTGGCTGAGTTACATGAAACGTGGCTGAAAGTTTCATACAGCATTAAACGCTGTACAACTCGATTTCGCCGAAGAAACTTCGGCGTATTTTTTATTTGTTTATATTAGTTTTTAGGTAAAGAACCTTAAAATTCACATAATCGAATTGTTTTTCCAATAACAAATTCTCACTAAAACAATTTTACGTATGCAGATTATATTGTCAGGTCATCACTATACTTACTTGTTACAATGACATATTATTTGGCATTAATTTGTACATGTTCTCTTTCATTTTATACCAACTCTTTCATTTTGCAGCATTTCATACCCCATTTCCTCATTTAGGTGTCAATGTACTCATTCCTTCTACATTCTCTCATTTAAGCAACTTGTGATTATGCACTTTCCTCTCTTTCGTTTTTCACCAAACGTAAATTCTTCCTCTCCTTCTTCTTCTTTTACTATTATTATGATAATAATAATAATAATAATAATAATAATAATAATAATATTAATAATAATAATAATAATAATAATAATAATAATAATAATTATTATTATTATTATTATTATTATTATTATTATTATTATTATTATTATTATTATTATTATTATTATTATTATTATTATTTGTGATAGCAGTATTAGTGCTGTTTGCTCCTCATTTCTTATTGTTTTGCACAGACCGAATTACCAAAAGCAGTTAAAGTGTCGTTGTTTATTTGTAGAAAAAATAAACTGTTTAATGTTCGTTGACTAAGATAAGCGTGAATTTTTTCCTTGTTTGTAATCAGGAAGTTAACAATTCTGACACCTGAATAGAAAAGGAGAGAGAGAGAGAGAGAGAGAGAGAATGAAAATTATAAGTCTCAAGGCCATTGGCTGCAATGTTGTCTTTGGCTGACTATCCTTTTTTTTGTTTTTTTTCTAAATGGTGACGAAGGAGCAGGAGGGAATTATGTGACCCAAAGACATCCTCTATTTTATATATTCATTTGCAACAACCCAAATAAAGACTCAGATAGCCAGTGAGACCTGAGTCGTTAGAATTTGATCCTTTTAAGTCAGGATCTAGGGGAAGATGATAAGGAAAGAAAAGTTCCTTGACATGCATAGATGTTAAGTGAAGGTTTCTAAAAATTCTAAAACTTTTAGGCTGATTATACGAGTAATAATTTCATAAAAACATAAGCCACATTAATTACCATCTATAAACTTATTCCTTCTTCTCGTTTTCGTTTCTTAGTAGTCTTATTAATTGTAGTATAATTTTTTTTTTTTTTTTTGCTAAATCTGTGAAGAAAATAGTGCAATGGAAGTGACTGCATTAAGCATGAGTGAAATACTTCCATACGGTCTCATAATCCATTAGGCTGTCTCCATGGCCTACGTAATCTTGATCCCAGTCACATACAGCAGTTATTTATTAAGTGAATGTGTACAGGGTGGTTATAAAATGCTGGAGTTCTAAGAAAATTTGTGTCTTGTAAGTACACTTTTTCTTAATTGTAGCCAAATCTGTATTTGTATTAATTTTTGTTACGGCTGATTCGCTGCATTCCATTTGGTGTAAACTTTAGTGTCTTTTTTATTATAAACCCATATAATGGACATGATATTCGTTATTCAATTCACTGATGTAATATATAACAGTGTCGCTTATTGCTTATGAGATTATTATAATCAGCCTAAAAGTTTTAGAGTTTGCAAGGAGAACAAGGGAAATAAAGCCTCGACTTGGATCACTGTCGAATAATTGTTCTTTTCGGAAGCTGCGAATGAGGATAGGAATTAATTTTGATATATTGTTGAAATATAGAAATTTCTTCCTTTATTAGCGGATAATGTAAAGTAAAAATAAACAAAATATGACACGGCGAGTGAAAAAAAAGTAGGAAAATTATTGATAAAAGTATTGAAAATAATCTACCTTATATA
The DNA here is from genome assembly GCA_039081455.1 of Macrobrachium rosenbergii. Lineage (NCBI taxonomy): Eukaryota > Metazoa > Arthropoda > Malacostraca > Decapoda > Palaemonidae > Macrobrachium > Macrobrachium rosenbergii. The sequence goes on from JANJGK010006514.1 coordinate 7,471, forward strand.
AACTCTAAGGATATACTGAAAATAGGAAACTGGAACTTGCGAACACTGAAACAAATGGAAAGACGGAACACACAGAATCCGAATTCCAGGAACTGGAAGGGTCATCTCAGCTGTTTGTGGTATGGATGCAGAGTAGTAGGGAAGGATAGAATGGGTGCGGGAAATGTACATATTTACTCAGGAAAATCACATGGATTTAGGAGAGAAGTAGGCACGACCTTAACACCAAATGCAGAAAAAGCACTGACTGACTGTAGAGTAAAGAACAGTAGACTACTATAACGCAGATATAATTCAAAGCATTGCAATAAGAGCATTATAGGCTTTGACCTCATCAAATAAATGTTGAAAATATTTGCGCAAATTATAATCTCTTTATTTAATTTCACTATAAAAACATGCTTATAAGAAATTGTTCTCAGAAGAGTAGTAAAATTTTTATAAAATCCCATGTATAGATTGCGATTTATTTTGTTTGGGTCTCACAAGAAAGGAATTAATTGTCAGAATAAACCACCATAAATATTGGCTAGAACTTGATAAGACAGGTAAATGGTAAATATGGGCAAAAAAAAAAATTAAATAAATAAAAGGCAATGAGAGGATAAAGACAAATCAAGAGACCTACAGATACACACTCGCATGGACCGCAATACATATCATTAGGAAGGAAGGAAGGAAACAGAGCTTGGTGCTTTACAACAGTATTTGACAGTTTCTCTTCAATTTGAGGTCTTTGGGTAATGGTACGACCTCCCCCCCCCACACCCCCACAACAACAAAAATCCATAGTTCCATAGGAAAGAGAATAAATGATCTTTAAAGCAAAAACATAATGTGGATATGGATGCTCTGCAAAGTGATCAGCAGGTACTAGTTTCTAAAACCGGGTCATTTTAGATTTATGGAGAATGTGGTTTATACACCTATAGAAATGAGTAAAACCTCAACATAATTCACTAATCTAAAATAATATACAGATAAAATTTTATAATTAGGAAACAATGAAGATCAATGAATATTTAGAATAAAAGGTTAGCAGAAACGAGCTAACGGTGAGTAGGGCTTTTACCTCCAGTCTTTATAACACAGGCAGAATTTTTGTTGCAGTAAGAATTACTTAAATTTTTGTGGGTTTGTCGTTTGATGATGTTGAAGTTTGTTATTGTTACTAATAAGACCCTTATGTTATGGTAATGGTTGCCTGTCATTTGTCTTTATAACTTGCTATTTTGTTTGTATTTGTGTAGTCTATTTGTTTATTTCTGTTAATTTAATTTACTGAAGCTTTTCCCTTTTCGGTTGGAGAATATTATTCTCATCATACATTTGGAGATTCTGTCTATTTCTTGGCAGGACTGTACCAAGTCAACTAGCATGGAAAGACAATTGCTCTCTCTCTCTCTCTCTCTCTCTCTCTCTCTCATAGGAACCTATGTAACACCGCCAGGTGGCTCCCTCAAAATTTATTTTTAGGGCGTCATCACTTTTTTTCAGGGATCAGTGTGATCAGACTGATGAAACAGATCCGTCATCATTTCATGCTTCAAGGTTCTATCCTCTTTCTGTTGCTGTAAACATCAACTAGTTTATTTGCTTGCAGTATCCACATGCTCTCTCTCTCTCTCTCTGTCTGTCTGTCTCTCTCTCTCTCTCTCTCTCTCTCTCTCTCTCTCGATCCTACATCCATCTCAGTCTTTTTCCTTTGTCTTTGTTCCCTTGAATTTTCCTCTTCCTCCTCCTTTTCTTCTTGTTTTTCCTCCTGAAGTGTTCTCCTAATGTACAACAACACCACTAAGCTTTTGGCGAAAGAACCAAAATGGTCAACAAAAGCAGAGCTCCGCTTTTTCCAAGCATTGCTTCGTTGTTTTTCGCAGATATTGATTAATCGGAAACCAAAATTCATTGCATGGGAAAAAGATCACTTGCTTTTTTTTTCCAGATGATGGAAAGGTGATGGAAATCATTCTAACAGTAAACGAAACTTGGCAACCACAAATGGAGTCAGGACCAAATAAAGAAAAATTAAATTTGTTACGCAGCGAAAGTTTTCGTTTATGGGCTGGACAGTTTCCCTTTGTTTGTTGTTATGTCTTCTGTATCTTTTACGCCCACATTCGTCCTTCATCACCCTATTTTTCCTCTTGCATAAATCTACATAATAACCTTGTATGCCTTTCACGGGTATTTCTCGGCTTTCCTTCATTAATCTGTCATACCATTTTCCTATTCTGTAATCATTTTATCCCTCCTTCCCAGGAGCCTGTACCTCAAGTACCACTGCTGACAAAGTGATCCAGCGTTAAATTTTTGGAATCTTTCGTTGAAGGTTCTTTTGTATGTGGTGTCTTGAACCCGAAACAGTCCCTTCAGCTGTTTTCTCTCTGCGTGTAGGTCGTAGTCTTTTGCATTTATTTGTTTAAATGGGAAATTTGTGAACTCATCCTCTCCCACAAAGCTCCTTTCTGTTTTCACCGGGTTGCCCTAAATTCAATTATATTCGTACCCACCTTCTATTACCTCAATAAAAGTAATTAAAATTGCACTCATGGATTTCGTGATTTAATTAACAGCGACTGGAATATCTCTAAATATTTCTTTCTTCTATGCTTTCAGTGAATTTCAGTGTCCTTCACCTCTCTCGCAGTTACATCAGTCGAACTTCATATCCCTTGGTTTTATATACTCTTTATCTCCAGTACCGTTTACTCTTCATACATGTGTTAAATGTATAGAATGTAAATAAAAAGCAAGACATATTTTGCGTTGGTTGACGACCTGAGAACGAGGTCAAAGTTTTTTTCCCTATTTTTTCTTTCTGTTATATTTGCTCTCATCATCCTTCAGTATTTTACGTATTTTTTTCGAAGAATTCAGCATTTATTTTATGGAAGCATACTTTGAAAGTGATTTACCCATCAAATCAGTTCACTGAGAATGTTCATTTCTTTTTAATTATCTAATTCATCATAAAACATACGCTAATTGTAAACCCATCAAGTGAACAATAAGGACCTCGAAATGAACACCTCCCTATCTAAGCTACACCTGAATTAGTTATGGGCTGAGCAGTCAGTCGGTACTTAGTTGATGCCACGACAGAAAACGAAGGCAGAGGGTGAAATAATCATTCCAGATCTACAGAGGTAACAATTAGTAACAGCCCAAGAAGTCTCATTTTTCAAGTGTCAATAGGTGAGTTCGGAGACACCTGCAGTCGCATATTAAAAAGTGACTCCGGAGGTCTTAGTCGGTTATCGGGGTCAACATCTGACTTCGAAAGTCCGCGTTTTCAGGTGAATTTAATCGAATTGAATATAGAATTTATGCCAAAGGCCAAGCACTGGGACCTATGAGGTCATTCAGCGCTGACACGGAAATTGACTGTAAAGGTTTGAAATGTGTAACAGGAAGAAAGCCTAGCAGTTGCACTATGAATCAATTGTTAGGAGAGGGTGGAAAGTAAGATGGAAGAAAGAGAATATGAAAGGAGGTACAGTAAAAGGAACGAAAGGGGTTGCAGGTAGGGGCCGAAGGCACGCTGCAAAGAATCTTAAGTAATGTAAAATGATGGTATAAGTTGAAAACAGATCGGTGCGACGAAAGAGGAATTATAAAAGAACTAGTACGGTAAAAATACTGTAGTACCTGGTAACTGAAGGAAATGTGATAATGATGATGGGTGGAGAAAAGAGGAAAAAAATATTTTAAAAAATGCTAGTAAGAGAAGTCTGAATGAAGAAAAATAATAGCTAGAGAAGTTTTGATAACTAGAAATAAAATTATATTGACAAGATGGAAATTAGTAATCGTCAATCCGAGAGAAAAGGGGCATTTTGCATAGAAATAAATGAATGTGAAAGGAAATGTTGTGGGGGAAACAGTTCGTTGATGAAAAGGAAATAAGAAAGAAACTTTATTGAGAAAGTGAAGCAAAGCTTGCAAAGTGAAAGAAATATATTTCAAAAAGATGAAATAAAGTGAGTAACTGAATATATAAAATAATGAAAAGTCATAAAGGAAATTGGAACCTATGGATACCCGTAACTGAGGTTTTTCCCCGGCAGGCTGCGACGAACAAGTTAGCGAATTTTCCCCAATTCATAAATCAAAGAGAGACATACGAACGTGAGGTCTGTTAAATACTCTATTTTAGTCTACGCTGTGGCTGTTCACCTTAAAAGAATTTTTTGATGTAAGCAAATTCTGTTCCATTAGTGGACATCACAAAAAGACTTATTTTTCAACTATTAATAGGTTCCAATACCAGCATATAAGAGCAGTACTGATAAAATGCTATATGAACTCAAACACACACACACGCATACACACACACACACACACACACACACATATATATATATATATATATATATATATTGTGCGTGTGTGTGGGTGAGGTGGCTGGCCAGACTCCGTTTTTCTTGACCCCGTTAGATCATGGGACCGAATTAAGTTTGGTGGCATTGTGAGCGACAGCCTGGGAGTGATATTTGTGCCAGCAGTTGTTGGTCGAGCGCAGTATTAGTCAACAACAGAAGAGAATGATTCTTACATATAACCTAGTGAAATCTAAGAGAGAGAGAGAGAGAGAGAGAGAAGAATTGCAGGGGATCCAGACCCGACAAACATCTCAGAACGAAGGAGGAGGAGGAGGGGGAGGAGGAAAAGAGAAGGATAATGGAGAACGATCGAGGAGCAGTTAACGATTTTCTTCACGATTGAACTCTCGAAAATTAAACAATAGACGTTGAAGGTTTTGTTTATCTCTCTCTCTCTCTCTCTCTCTCTCTCTCTGTCTTGAAGAAAAATGCACTAAATAAAACAAGGAGAGATTAATTAATCCCCGTACTGGGAGTATTGAATAGTTCGAGTCTTCTTAATTAAAGGTCAAAATGAAATTGAAGGACATCCGATAGACGGCTCTGATCTCACTTTTCAGTCGAGGGTGTTATGAATTTTTCCTGATTTTTTTTTTATTTTCTCTTCGCTTTACCAATATCTAATCTTTAATGGCTTTTTATATACATACTTCTACTGGTATCTGTATATGTTCTTTCTGTATTTAATTGGTATATGTCGTTTTTCAGATGCAAGGCTAAATTTCCTTCAAAGATTCTCTCTCTCTCTCTCTCTCTCTCTCTCTCTCTCTGTGAGAAGGATCAGCCCAAGCTACAAACACCTGATACACTGGGCGAACATGGGTCAACTGACTTCTAATTGGGAGCAAAAGTATTAAGTTTAGTTAGTCCCCCCACCTATGTCCTAGGGGTGCAACTGGGTGAGCTGTTGGCCGGGTGAAGGCGTGGGGAGGGGAAGGGGGCTGGAGACAGCCACAGGGAAGAATAGCCATTCTCTGAAGATGTTAAATTGTGTAAAGGGATATTTCGAAAGGTCTATTGTTCGTTTTTGATGAAACTACATTTAAGGCCAAATTTCGTGGAAGAGAGGGAAGAGAAAGGAGGCAAGGATAAGATGAGGAAGAAAATAGAGAAGGTTGATAAAAAATATAGACAAATAATGATCTTGACAAATGTAATAAATATTAACACATTATATATATATATATATATATATATATATAATCTATGACCTCACATTATATACCATTTAGGTTCCTAAAATGAATTTAGAAAATATCAGTGACTGCTGTGAAAAGACTTCAATTTAAGATTCCAATATCACCAGACAAGCTGAACAAGAAAACGTTATGCAATGTTCATAAGCAGATCTGATTGCTATTGATATCTGTTGTTTCATACTTTTTTTTAGGCATAAACCGACATCTTTCCCACTAAACAATTTATATTAATTACAAGAATTAAGGACATTGAAAAAGTTAAGGAGATTATGTCTCCAAAGTGACTGACGAGTAGTCTCTTTTCAGTACCAATTATATCGAAGTAAGGAGGTGCAGAGAAAATGTCCATTAAAAACTCTTTACCTAACCACTAAAGAAAACAAAGGTTTTCAAGTGTTTTGCATAAAAGTAGAAACACATGGACACAGATGCAGTGAAAATAAGAAATGGACAATCTAATTAATAATTTATAAACACACACACAGATATAAATATATATATATATATATATATATATACACACACACACACACACACACACACATATATATATATATATATATATATATATTTATTGTATCGTATTTAGGTGTATTTTATTCCCAGCGTGGAATGCTCATTTCCATTGACCTTTAAACCAAATTTTAATATCATTATTCAATTTCTTTAAGCGATTCAGTTAAGTTTTCCAAGGAAAGTAATAGCAGCCTCTTTGCAATTATATCATCTTGTAGCTTTTGGTCATCAAATTTAATTTCTCTAATATATCTGAAAAATAGAATATGTCAAAGTTGGTAGCCATAACTTCTTCATATGCATACTCATAAATGTTACAACACTGTCCCAAAGCTCAAAGAAGGGGTGCAGTCGATTACCCTCAGAAAGCCATCTCCCTTCTGTATGAAAAAAATATCCGTTTACACTCTTCTTCACTCCTAACACAGATCTGTTGGAAACGATGACTTAAACTTAATCGTATTTGATTTTCGAATCAAGAGCATCGGTCAGACGTCCTCCCATATTTTGGGCCACAAGATGTTGACGATAGTCCACTTTAGACAGCCGCTTTTAAATACGCAATGAAGCCCCTGTATCTCCATGCCACGGCAGAGACACCATCATTTTCACAAGCCTTGTTTCCCAGTGGAATATTATTGTCTTCGAAATAAGCCGATAATTCTTTGAAAATTGTTTCGCCTTAGATATCTATCACAAGACTGCGGAAAAAAGGCCATGCCCTTTCTAAGCTCACTACTGTCATCTAAAATTTTGCCTGACATACTCCATAAGAAGGACTTTATTGTCAGGTAAAGGTGACTCATCAATTCATTATGTAAAATTCTTTACTTACAAAAGTGCGACTAGCTGGTTTTCGACTACGTTGCCATTTTATCCACTCTTCTTGATACAGTACTGTAACTCAGTAGAATGACATCAGTAATTTTGGGGGGATTCGGTTGCCTGACAGTTAAAATTTCCACATATAGCAGACTAGATTTGTTTCCAAAAGCAAGGGAACACCAAAATCGTAGGATTTCATTGTTATTTTCTTTGATTTCTTAAGAAATTTATATTATAAATTTTACATTGATGTGTATCAACAAATTGATGCTTAGTTTTATATTTTATACAGTACCTAATATAACTCAACAGATAATGTACGCATCTGCATGCAAAGGGCAACATTCATCTATAACACATTCCTTAACCCCAGCCTACAAAAAAAAAAAAAAGAAAAAAAAGATGGCTATGAAGACCTCTTTCTTCAAAGAGCTTTCATGATATTAATTAAATTGCGCTATGATGTCATGGTCCTCCCCGTTCCAAACCTTTGAACAACAATTTTCCTTGAAGTCGGAAGAAAAATTGACAAATTCTTGACAACGTAAATAATCCACTAAATTTTTTTGCTCAACAAAAGTCGATGAGTGAAATGGAAAATATCAGGGGAACCGGATTTTTAAAGCTTTTTCATTCCTAAAGTGAAATGTTTCCGTGGGACGAAATTATGATGAGAGAGACCGACCGGATGGAATGCTGCCTTGATATCACTCTGCGTCGTGTGGGAAAAAGAGGCTGCATTTCTTTGGGCGTTCGATTTTTTTATCTGTCGCCTCTACCGACTTCATAAAAGTTCTCACACTATATGCTGAATTATCAAAAATACGTGATTGATAGATTTTATAATAAAATTACGAATGTTGTACTATATATATATATATATATATATATGCGTGTGTGTGTGTGTGTGTGTAATAACACTTTTCCATTCAGCTGAAGGACTGGATAAGGGACCGTGTACTATCAGATTACAAAAATATTACACCAGTTCCTTTAATGTTTCAAACAAAATGGATTTGGTAATATAAAGCGGTATCTGGCAACTATTCGGCAGGCGGCGCAGGCGCATACACTTCTATTCATTGCTGGGGGGTTCGGGGAAATTTTTAGAAATATGAGCAATTGTAGGATCAATTTAAAGGCACTTGTAAATGCAAATCTCAGAAATTTTATTTCTCAAAACTAGGTGTACATTGAATAATTGAAGATCCACTTAATCCAGTTAAACATCATGATAAATGGCAAGACTCAGGATAACAGTAATGTACTTTGATGGCGATATGATGTGAAGGGAGTTAAATGAATCAATATTGCTGGGAGAGAATCCATTATGTGAAGGGGGGCCCAAGCATCCTTTAATGGGGCCACTGGCCCCCTTGGTTAAGCAAAAGGCCAGATTCACTGAATCATTTGAATGTGTATTATCTGGGCAAATGGAGCCATCATGGGGGCCCTCAGAGGATAATTAGGACCCCTATAAGCAGTAATCAATTGCCTTAGATCGGCCCTGCCCTTACCCCAGTCAACGTTGCCCATCCTCCTCCGATCCCCACGAGGTCTATAATGGGCTGTACGATTTTGGGGGCTGGACCTGGAGAGCCCTATTTCTTTTACATAACATCTTTGTTACATTTTTGTTCACAAAATTGGAAATTGGGGTCCTTTAGTAGGCCCCAAACTTTCGGGTCCAAATATACTGTAAATGGGGCCATTGACCATTTTGGGACCACTGGATTTAGCTTGTCCTGTCAAAGCAGCAATGGTTAAATTTCGCATTTCGGGGCACCCCCCTCACTTTGGGGCCCGGAGGGGCCGGTTTCAAACAGCCACCCACCCCTCAGGAACGCCACTGCCAGACCACTGAACTGAATTTCAGCTCTTATAGGGCTGGCCGTGGCATAATATAAAACAAACGAACTTTTGCGGCAATAAGTATCCTGTAGCCGGGCTAAATAACAATATTTAAAGGAAATTAGAATAATCATCGTTCTTTTGTTCCTTATCTCTTTTTTTTTGTGGGGGGGGGCGTTCTGAAGAGGGTTTTGTTTCAAAACTCAGAATTGTAGGGCTTTATGTTTTTCATATACAGCAAAATACAAAACTATTTATTAAATTTTGTTTATTTGTCATAACCAAAATATAGAAAGATGTTGAATACTAGCCTATAAATATCTGGCTAGTCCTAATGATCCTACAAGATGCAGTATGATTTTTGTTAATAGGCATTTGCGTGCTCTTAGATTTTTATAATCGATAATGTATTCTTTTCCAGTCATTATGCAAATGTATAATCGATCAATACTTTTCATGGTGAAGGAAAACAGTAAAACAAAAAAATTGTATTTCCTTGTATCAGTAACATCAGTAATGGTTGGTAGATAATTCTGACTGTGAGCAAGAAGTCGAATTGAAATGTGACATCAAAATGCATCACATAGTAGAAAAAAATAATTGACAAAACTTCAATAAATGCTCTCGAATATAATTAAAGAGCAACATCAAAAGATTTGTTATTAGATGCTTTCAAACATACAGAAAAAACAACCGCAAACTATGTTTATCCCATATATTCAGTGAAATTGGCTACTCTAGCTAGTTTCAGTACATGAATTCTATTCACATCTCGATATAAAATGTAACTCCAAAAAAAAAAAAAATCAATAACTCTGTTAACACATCCTAGGCCAATGTGACTACCACAAAGCCATTCATTTGCCAACCGAACGTCATACTTCAGTGCATTTCACCATCCTTCAGTCAAACGAACTGTATTTTGTTTAATTAAAAAAGGAAGTTATAATTATATAATATTTTTTTTATCATTATTACCAATTTGCTAACTTAAAATAACATTCTTTCTTTCAAACAGATGGCAACCTGATAACATGAGATATGCCAAACTCTACTTGCTTATAGTTTATTTGTGTAAAATAAGTTTTTTTTTTTTTTTTTTTGCTTAAAGCTCTTATATAGATAATACTCTGAAAATACGGTTGGTAGGACTTTTCATATCTGAACCTAATGAAGTATTTCGTAATGTTTCAGATAAAATACTTAAAAACCCGCATAAAACAAAGAATTTGTTTTGTTTTCTTTTGCACTTCTTTTTTGCTGATTCTACTTTTCATATTATGGGAAAAATTCAAACTAATTAATATACGGACTATATAAAAACAGAAATAGGATCTGAACGATATATTTCGTAACGTGATGCAGCATTAAGTATCGCGATTGTACTACATTGCCTCCACCCTACACTTTTGCTGGGTGTACAGTATACGGTATTTTGTAAGCTCCACTGTCTAGCGGAGGACTTTTGAGTTAAAGGTTAATGGACCTCCCGTCACTAAAATCTGCGCAGTTAAGGACGCCCAGGATAGGCAGAAAGATAATTGGAAGTGGTTTTCTCATCAAAGAGGGTCATTTTAGCTCATGGAAACTATAGGACTTTATGCCAAGAAAAGTGCAGCAAAAACTTCAATGTGATGAATGTGTTTAGTGGAAGGACAATAACATTTCGGAAAGACGAGGTTAGTAAAACTCAGTGAGCAGGTTTCTCAATGGAATTACTTATTCAGTGTTAAATAATATGTAACTTGTCCATTCTTTCTCTCTCAGAAATGCTTCAATAAGACCTGCAGAAGTAAACGAAATTTTCATCAGTCTACTGTACTGTACAGAGCAATGACGATTTCGGTTCCTCAATGTTGCAGATTAAGGTCATTTTCACACTCCTTCGAGATCATGACTTCAGCATTATGTTGCTTAAAGCAGCTATGCCATTATCTACACGAGCAGCCTGATTGCTTAGAAATGAGTTGCAACTGTTGATTAATGTTTTTATTTTTCGTTTAAACAGATTTTATTTCAGAAAACATTCTCCTCCCATTTTCTTTTTATAGTTAGGCACACCTCTTTCATTCTTATTTTCTCGTTGCCACAATCACTAAGAATGTGAGATCTATATAGTATGAAGAAGGTTACTATATTAACCTGTTTATCGCAAGGCTTACAGAAATTTCGTCTGCAAAATTCCATGGTCTCTGAATAACGTCGCATCAGAGTTACTTTGATCTTAAATCTCCAAGAAACATTCAGTGAGTTTCCAACGGTTATTTTTAAACATTTTATGTAAATTGCTCCTCACAAGTCATTTTTGCTGCGAATTGTAGGTTCCATGAATTGAAGATCACAATCAGTGTCTTGGTCCATTTTGTAATGATAATCATAATACCTTGAATCTTAATCATTGCACATAGATGACCCTCTTTCATTTGGATGCACCGGATGGAAGGGTTCTCGTTTTGCACCTCCGACAAGGAGAATATGATTTCGGCTACGTTTGTTTTTATGGTAGTGAGCACCATGACACAAAACACTGCGTCTCGATTTTTACCAAAGCTAAGGGAGGGTCGGCCTCTGACTTGCAACGAGTGATTAGGTTTTGGGAGAGACTGTTGTGTAAGACCTCATCTAAATATCCTGGAACTGTGTTCTTGTTCTTTAATAACAGATTTAAAGGTTACTTTACGATGCTAATCATTTACTTCGAAAGTTTTCTTATAATTCACCATCTGTCCAATAAAATTTAGATTTATCGACATTAAAATTAAGTGTATTGACTTACGCTTGTTTCCCCTACTTCAGCTGTCTTTACTGAAAGTTGGGTAAAAGAGATACGACTGAGTCATCAAGGAAACACTGCACTCATATTTTGATGTGCACTAACTCTAATAGATTATCGACCTACTTTAGCAGAATTTATATTCATTATTATATGATTGCTAAATAAATACCCAGATAAAAAATTACTTGAGGAGCATTGAAAGAAGTTTTGTTCATAAAAAAGGGAAAGGAAAAGAAAACAAAACTAAATGAGAGCAGGTAGAATATCTTTGTGGATGAGCTCTCAATTTCCGTGTGGAATATGTGCATCTAAATTTCGACCACATCATAATGGAGAAAAAGAAGATGTAATTCGATAATAGTTCTCTCTCTATCTCTCTCTCTCTCTCTGTCTCTCTCTCTCTCTCTTATGTTGGGAGAGCAGTGTTGTATGTTCATCAGTCAGATGAAGTGATTTAACATTTCTTTTGAAAGCTTTTATCATTTCGCTGAACTAGTCGCGGAACAAGACAAAGGTGAAAGGCAAGAGAGGTGTCTGCTTGCTCTCTCAAAACAACAAATAAGCTAATGTACCAGGGGAAGCTATCTATGAAAGTCAAGGAAAACAAAACCAGGTAGAGTTCTAAAGCTTCATACTCTCTCTCTCTCTCTCTCTCTCTCTCTCTCTCTCTCTCTCTCTCTCTCTCTCTCTCTCTCTCTCTCTTGTACAATTACTCAAAGGAGACACTAGTAGACTCTTTCTGGTCCTTCCTTTCTCTGTGTACGACGCCAGCTTTCACATACTGGGAACAATGTACGAAAATTGTCCAAGCCCCGCCTTGACACTGAGAGAGAACTCCCAAGAGTCACTTAAACACACCGGTAATAATAACACATAACACGCCCAACTTTTATTCTTTCCTCTCTCTGCTGTCTTCTCTCTCTCCCTCCTTTTATAGAGCTTCTGGGGGAGGTATCTGACTTCATAACGAAATCATAGTTAACATGATGTCCTAACCAAGATCTAGATAAACAGGTCTAACACTCCCGAGAGGCTATGACGTCACCGACGCTCGTCGCGCCACCAGTACCGTGATCTCTCTTTTGAGGCGTATGGAGTTTTTCCACAAGTTGATAGAATACAAGGTTTCTTTTTTAGCTAAAAAATAGCTCTTGTGTCTGTAATACATTTTATTTTCGGAGTTTCTAATATACATGATTTACTTTAAGGCCAATAATTCTATAGCTATACAGTACTTTACCTAACCAACTGATTTCTCTCCCTCTTTCTTTCGTATCTTATCCCACGATTTTATTCATCTTTTTTCTCGTCTTAGAAGCATCATATTTGTTTATCCTCATAGCCCTATTCAGGTACCTCATTTTGAAGAAAACGCTTATCTTTGCAAAAAAATTTAAAAGTTCAGTAGGAACATCTCTTACCGTCATCTGCAACTCAGATGCCAGCTTTTTGACACAATCCTTTCCTTCCCTGAGCGTGTCACCATGGATGGCCTTAAAGACTTGCCTCATTAATTTTAATTGTCCCATGAATTTTTGTGATGGAACATGCAAATTTCCCCTATTCACAAAGTCTATCCATTTTTTCCCAGGGTCAGTGTTGCAGGCTTTCTCCCCTATTTCAGGATACTTGTTGACAAATTTTTGCACGATATACCCTCCTATATAGCATAAAGACTCTTCCTCAATAACATCATGGGGCTTATTTGATAAGCTGGTTATATCAGAAAATTCTAAACTGATCCCTGCATCGTTATTTTCAGTTTCAATGTCGATATTTTCGAACAAAATGCTGGTTATGCAGAGTTCTAATGCTAACTCTCGTTCATTTTCATCATCATTCGAAGGCACTTTATTCCTAACTAACGTTTCACCAGGTATGCAGAGAGAATCGTCATTTTCTGAGAATGAGTTAGTCTTATAACTAAAGAGTTTTGTTTCCTTCCCCAGTAAAAATGATCTGAGTCGATACTTGAAACTCAAAGTATTGGGGTACTCATGAGGACCATGCATATGCCTAATTAATCCAAAAAAATGTTCCAAGCAGTCTTGATTGATCCTTCGGGTCATTATATAATCTAGACCAAATAAGCTGCTCAACATATCAAACAGTCCAATCAAAGATTTGCTACAAAGAATAATACCTTTCTGAAAGCCTAAATAACGACTTGCATGACCTTTCACTCTCATAGTTCTCATCATGTGTTCCATCCTACCCAAAAGGTCTTTCTGATAGTCTATATCCACAACATAGGCATTTCTTGATTTTACATCCCCATACATTTCACTGGAATTCATCAAGTCAAACCAGCCATTTGCTAAATCTATGAACTCAGCTGTCACCAACCAGTTCTGGGATGAAATTAAACCTTTCTCTCCTAGAAACTTTACAGCATTAGCACATGTTTTGGACATTAACTGAGCTGCATATTTTACACGTTGCTTTTGAGTTCCTAACACATTAAGGTGATTTGGAGTCAGTTTTGGTGTTAAAGTGTATTCATTTTCTGTTTTATTCAACATTTCTCGTATAGAAGCAGATGAAATAAAGTCTCCTCTATCTGTGTAAAACCCACGCTCCAAAAAATTATTTCTTATCAACTTAATCATGTGAAGTGCATCAGCAAATACAAACACACTCCGATCTGCACACGGATTTTTAAAAGAAACTTGACCCTGTATGGGATCTATCCCCAGTTTTTTCCAGATTCTTAAATTGTTTGGTCCTAAATCATGCACCAGAGCTACAACATTAAATCCTACTTTCTCAATATAAGCTATCAAGTCAAGAAGTATATTTTGTACATCAAAATTTTCAAAACTATAAAAAATTGGTTGTTTCCATTTATCTACTGGGCCTCTCAACATTATAACAAGAAGCTTGTTGTGTGGCTTATAAAGTTCATCTAATCTTTTATCATATACCCACTCACTAGTGATGCTCATTTCGTCTACTGACATGACAGCAAGTTTTTCGCAGGGGCTCATTGTTTTAGACTTCGAATTCATCAAGGCTAGGACGGAATGCAAAATACCAAGCTCACATTCGAATGCCTTTGCCCTATTACTTAAGCAACTCTCACTGGGCAATGGCAACCCAACAACTGTCCTTAAATACTTATAACACTTTGAACTTAGGCTTCTCAAAGTTAGGGCAGAGGAAATATCATTGTCCGTCCAAGTGACTCTTTTTTGAGTGACTAAAGCCTGAATTTGTGTCTTGCTTAAGATTGGCATCAAAGCATGCTCTAGCTGTTTTTCAACATTCAATTGAAGTAATTCCCTCAACTCTTTATTCGCTTTTTCAAGAGCTTTGATCCGTTGATTCAACTTTTTTATTTCGTCTTGTAATTCTTGACGTGATACTCCCTCATCTTCAGAATAGCCATTTTCTCCAGGAACTGAAGTTTCATCTGTATGAGCGCACAGCATTTCTTCAACATTTCTTTTCCTGCTACGTCCTCTAGCCCGATCTTCTCTTGTAGACGATGTTGGTATTGAACCTGCCATGGCAAACATACCTTTAATTGCACAGTGTCTGTACCTTTCTATTGTACAATGCACAAACATTGATAAAAACAAGAGTGCAGAAATTTTAAAGACTGCATCAATACTGCAGAAATTTTGAAGTCCTATACAAGCCTAACGGTGCCAAATACTTGTTTGTTATCACATCTGTAAATATGATGATTAGTATACAAATTTCAGCTTACCTTTATATAATGCCTTTGATGGCACAGCATTACATTTAAGGGTCTTCCTACAAGTGTTAAGGAGCCTTGCTTTTAGGTCATCTTCATAATCATCATCATTGAAATGAGCTGAACGGATGACAGCATGCGTCGTGTTGATGTGATCAGCACGGTGACAGGCATGAAGCCATTTATTTTTAAATTTACTGTCTTTAGGAAATTTAAAAAAGCTTATACCCTGCCCTTTAGTGTTATCCTTGCGGTTATTACAACCGTAAACTGAGCAATTATTGGGCATTGGAAACCAAGAATCTTTTTGCTTCCGCTTGCAATCTCAAACTATAGCCGACTGACACGGCCCACGGGTGACTTAACAAAGGCGAAGCAGACAACACAGAGGGAAGACGGGCGCCAGTGACGTCATTTTTCCCACCGCTCATGAGTGTTAGACCTGTTTATATAGATCTTGGTCCTAACTATGTCGTGCTTCACCTTCACAGCTGTGAACACTTTCTTATGTCATGTAAAAGTTAACCATCTTTATGTCCGTTGAGTCTACAGTACTTGAGGCCGTATCGGGCCACAATCTAGACTGCTGACGTGAACTTGTTGCCAACTTTATGGGATGCCGACGGCCCGGGAAAAGAACCATTTGTTGTGTCTTTCTCAGGTCTTCCTCGTCAACTTTTGCAATTAGTCACTACCTACTTTCCTGTCTCATCGAAGGACAAGCTCTCCGTTTCCCATCCACGTGGTTTATGAATTTACAATGGCCCCGCGGTAACATATATATTATATATGTGGCCATGTGTGAGTGAGAGTTAATTTTCATTGTAGGTGCAGATAGAAAAGTTTATTAACCCACAAAGCATCGCTGGTTGGCCTGTAGGGTAATATAGTGAATCCCAGGTATTATATATTGTTATAATTTCTTATGAAGTATTTCTCCTAAACAAATAGAGAAATACTACTGTTGATTTTGAACTGATTTGCCGTAATCTTCGAATTTTTTGCCATAGGAAACCTTATAATTTACGATGAAGTTAATATTTTTTTTAATAGTTTTTAGATTAGTATATATCTTTGCTGAATGCAGTATTTATTTTTTTTTACAAAGTTATGCTTAAGATTACAAAGCATTCCTGCCCATCAACCAACCAGCATATAAGGAAAATAAATTCTTACGTCATTACAGAAAGTAACTAGAATATTCATGTTAGAGTGAAGTTACAAACTGAATGCGAAGATACATTTTTCCCCATAACTTCATCTATGGGCATAAAAAAACAAGAGCCTTTGAAACGGAGTTCATCATAACGCCAAGTTATTCAAACGGAGACACTGGCAATTCGATCCTGACCTGCTTTGGTCTCTGGAAAATGTACAGGAATGCCCGAGAGTGAGTTACGCGAAGATGTCTCACTTGACGATCTTTTCTCGAGACTTTGAGCTGGTGTTCCCAATATCTTCTCTTAGGACTGAAGGACGGGAGGAGACAGGATGGCTGGATGGCCTGTAAGTTTCCTCGATAACAGCATTAAGTTAAACCAACGATAATGGAAAATATTCAGCCATTCATTCGTAAAGAAATCCATGCACTGTATTTATGAACACGGACTTATTGAAACTTTTCTTATTGAGGAAGAATGAACGTCTCTTCCAGTATTAGGATATACCTAAGGTATCGTTAAATTTTCATAAAAGAAAAAAAAAATGGCAGTTATCACGCAAACACAACTTTGCAGTTAGCCCTCCCCACTCCGCTTGCAACCCAGATCAGTTAACTGCATAAATCACACGAGACCCTTTGAGTGTTCATGGAGCTGGTCTTGTAATTTTTACCTCTTTTGGGAGTCTTGTTCTCCCTGCATATTATATCTCTTCCTCTTCAAAATCTCTGTCACTAGCACTTTACATGTCGTTCTCTCTTCCCAAGAGAGTAATATATAATGCACAACAGTGAAATCGAAAAGTCAAAGGGCATATGTTTGAAGCAGAACAACTGTCACCTTTCATCAGAGGCCTCGACCATAAAAATGGCACAACAAACAAGAACAGTAACAAGGACAAAGGCATCGCAATGAAGAAATACCCTGCAAAAGACCGAATCCATTATAATATTCTCTTAACGTTTGAATGCTATGTTGATAATGTGCAATATAAATAATTCTCTATTATTCATTGAACTCAAGTTGGATGTTTTTGTGTCTGTAAAATAGATGAACTGCAGTAATCGAAACATTCATGTTCAGAAGATAATTGTTATGAAAGTAATACGTTTATTAACTGTCAGTTTAACTTAAGAACAACAATAATCCATAAAACGAGTAAGAAAATGAGAAAAAAAATTCTATGAAGAAACTATCTGCACTTTCTCTTTTCAGTGTAATGAAAATCCCGGACAAACGTTCCTACCTTATTACTTTTATTGAGTAACTGATATCATCATAAACTTTGCTGTCAAATTTTCAAACGAATTGTCTTCACAATTTTACTAGATACGAGGTGAGATGAATCACACATTAGATGAAGCAAGGAAAGGTGACTGGACCTTTGGAAAAGGACCTGAAAAAGAGAAAAGAATCAATATACACATTCTCCTTTCTGAATGCAGGTAAGAAATAAACACAAATACGCGCACACACACACGCATATATATATATATATATATATATATATATATATATATATATATATATATATATATATATATATATATATATATATATATATATATATATAGCCATGTAAATTTTAATTGCTCTGGCATTAAAATTCTATTCCCTTTAGAAGTTAAGTTCGGTTATTTAAAATATGAGGAAAAGCGTATGGAAGCATTGGATGGGAGATATTGATTTTCAAAAGCCCTTCGTCAAAAGTGATGAAATATTTGCTTGTCCACATTAAGATCTTCTTCGCTCATTTATTACGTACCTTTTCTTAAAACTGTTCTTGGAAAAAATCCCACAAGGTTCCTGTTATGTCGACCAGGATTATTCAGTTCAGAAAAATCCAGTTACGTTCGTAGAACTTGGATGTACCCAAGGAAAGTCAGCTGGGTTAAGAGTCGTCTTCCTACATTTAGTATTTCTTTTTTTTCTTTTTACCATTGTTGGCTTTCACTAAATTCTGCATTTCCTCAATTTCATCTGCTGCTTTCCATTTCACGTCAAATCTTTGAACCTACTTGCTGAAGTCCTCCACATTTGCAAACGGAAGTTGAAGTCATTCAACACTAAGCACATACTCTGCAGTGCCCTTAAACCAGGGAAAAAGTGGGCGATGAAATTTTTACATCAGAATTTATAATTGTTTTTGTTAATTTATCTCAAGATGAGTTATAGTGCACATGGGTCACGAGACATACTTATTGCTTTGCAAAAGAGAGATCAGAAAAAATCTGAACAACGGTAAATTATCTACCGGAGGTGGCGAGGATAATACTGAAGAGGATGTGGAGGTACCAGAATTAATTTAGTAATTATAAGATGAAACTTGTTTGACTTAACATTTCCTATAGTATTATTCGCGTATTCATTTACAAATTCTTTTCTCTGTATCCTTTTTTATTTAGCCTCTCTGTCTCTCCTTTATATCTTGCATTCCTTCATCCACCACCTACCCTTTTCAGTTTTGCATAGTTATGTAATCAATTGATGATTTATATTGCTTTATATTTCATTTTCCTTTGTTCCAGTATTCTCATCACTCAATTTCTCCTCTTCCGTTGTTTCTTATTTGTCTGATTTTTCCTTCATCTCCTAATTACTCATTCATTATTTCTATCTCAGTTCCTATTTTCTTATTTTTTTCAACTGCACTCTGTTCTGCAAGACCATTGGATTTTGGTTTCTTCGGTAAGAATCTGTATTCATTAATGATGGCAATGATAATACTAACAACAGCAGCAGTAACAGCAATAACAATAATAATATTTATGAGATCAACAATAATCTCTCCTATTTTCTCCAAAGTTCATTTTCATCCGTGTTACTTTACACAACTTTTTTTGTTCCTTCCTTCATAGACTATTTATTCTTTCTTTCCCCTTCCTTCTGCAATTTCCTCCTTTCCTCCTCCGGTCCCACCAGAGTGCTCCTCTCTCCGACTTCACTGGACATCCGAAAAGCGGATCACGGCTCCCTCCAGCCTCTATGCCTGACGCCGGGGGGGGGGGGGGGCGTGTTCAGGCTAGGGAAAATAACAACGTCCTAGTTCCTGGATGAACTGTGGTCCATCATCAAATTAAGATGCATATTTATCCAAATAAAATAAAATATAGAAAGAGTAATTGTGATGCTATCTTTTATTTTGGACTCCCTTTCTGTAACTTCTACTAGCTTATAGTTCGTATTGAAACAACATTTGTTTTTTCATTACAAAAGAGAAAATCGTAAGAATTGTTACTTCTAAAGTGGGGTCAATTTACGAGTGGAGAAAATATGTTTCGGTTTCATAAGAGAAATTCTTCGTTGACTTTTTTAAATATTCGTACCACCGTAAACTGGAAACCGAAAAGAAACACACGTTGACAGAGAGAGAGAGAGAGAGAGAGAGAGAGAGAGAGAGAGAGAGAGAGAGAGAGAGAGAGAGAGATTATAACTGGATTTAACTGCCAAGTCTGCCATTTGCCCTAATAAAATGTACAATGCACGATCCACGCATAAACTAAGCTTACAGACGCAGTCTGAAGCATTATGTAGTAATGAACGGTACCGAAGCAACTCTAAAGTGCCTGAAGCCAGAGGATTCCTGCCCTTATGGTCCCCTGAGTTCTTCTGATAACGCGGCTCCGATTTATTTAATAATATTCTGCTTAGAGGAAACAGATAGGAAATCACAACATATTAGATATACAATCAGAAAGCTACAAACGTCCTTTAATATCCAATTCACTCTGCCTCGGAAGTAATATATTTTCATATATGTTACCGAAGGGGAATTTTTAGTTGATAATAAGTCCACCGTCCCGTGATGGTTAGTGTGTCACTGTAGTCCTGATTCCTCGCCCGTCGCTGGTTCGACCCCACGGGACGGTGGACTTATTATCAACTAAAAATTCCCCTTCGGTAACATATATGAAAATATATTACTTCCGAGGCAGAGTGAATTGGATATTAAAGGACGTTTGTAGCTTTCTGATTGTATATGAATCACGGTGATGTGATAAATAGTCATATTAGATATAATATATTATTTAACAGAAAATAACATTTTCAGTCGCTAGGTCTGTTGCTCACCGTAAACAACAGATTCTATATGAGTGCTGTAACCCAAAGCTTCAAGTGAATAATTGCAAGGTTAAGTTGTAGCTTTAAGCGGTGAAGGATTTAAACAAAAGTTTATTATTTCAATTAAAAGCTTACTATGATTACTGACTCTCATATGTGGATCCTTCTAGGGCTGGCTCGGTGCATTTGTTCTTAAATGAAGAGCGAAAATTAGAACCAAACAGAATTTAAGAAGCTTGAGAGCTTGGTGGGAAGAAGAACCGAGAGGAAATTGGATAAAAAAAAAAAAAAAGCAAACCCGTACCTTTTAGAAATGTGTCGAATTAAGCATATTTGTAAAAGGCCACATTTTCCTTGTTGCGCTGTCCGTTCTCAAAGCTCATTTGCCCTCCTCCTGGTTTTCAGTTAGTGTATTATAATTGAATTGGAAATAGTGCAGTTACACGAGAATGGATATGTGGGCAAAGTGTTCGCTCGAAAATGAAAGATTATTTCAAAGCTATAATAGAGACGAAAGCGATGAGATGAACTGTAAGGGAATGTGTTATACTTTGATAACGGTATTCTTGCTTCAGTCATTGACAGTTGTAGAGTCGGAGGGCTAGATACGTCATTACCATACGAACAGATACATACTGCCATATATATATATATATATATATATATATATATATATATATATATATATATATATATATATATATATATATATAGATAGATAGATAGATAGATAGATAGATAGATAGATAGATAGATAGGGATGATTCTACTCACCAGTAAAAATCCTTTACAACAGTTGCTTTATAGAATTTCACATAGATCTCAACAGTAGTCCGTCGATTCCATTGGCAATAGCCTAGTGCTGAACTTCCCTTTGCCTTGCAGACACATTGATTTTTCTACTCCAGGACGTCTTCGTCTCAGAGGAAAGGCATCCAGCTGACAAGAATTGATTAATGAAGTCGGTCCTGTGGAGATTCCATATCCCAAAAGCCCTTATGAAAATGGCACCGTTATCCACTTGTCATTACAAAATACCATTAAGGGATAGGAAATTACTGTCTTTTAATTTGCGTTCCTTCATAGTCTGGTTCCAGGCTTAAATAACAGAAAAGTCAAAACACGATAATTAAAGGTAGAGTCGCTCATCAAAGCATGCAGGTCACAAAGCTTTATCATATGACTTAAAGGCTCCTCATTTACCGGGCTCAGCTTCACCATACATAAAAAAAAACTTGACTTTGCTTGTTAAAGCAAATTGCCATTTCTTTAGTAGAGGATCCAGAAAAGGGACCCGGTTGACAGTTATAAGCTAGATCATACAACAAAATGTTCACAGAAGGTGGTTATATGTCCGATCATTCATTTCTCCAGCTTTTAGACGAGTCAGATTTGTGCTTGACGAAAGCATACACACACACACACACACACACACACACACACACACACACACACACATATATATATATATATATATATATATATATATATATATATATATATATATATATATATATATAGCGTTAAATGAAAGAATAATCCTCTAAATTTCGCTGCTAAGATATGCAAGTTTAGGTTTGATTGCGAAGAGATTGGTTACAAATTAAGCGCTGTCGATTATTTTTTGGCCTGAGCGGTAGGATGAAAAACGTAGATGTCATCAACTTTCATATCAGCTACAAGGGAGAGAGAGAGAGAGAGAGAGAGAGAGAGAGAGAGAGAGAGAGAGAGAGAGAGAGAGAGAAATGGCATGGCCGCATTATGGCCTGAGTTATCTGAAGGACTAGGATTGTTTCAGTTTTGTCTAGTGCAATTTCAGCCGTTTCTTTTCGGGTATAGAATTTGCAAAATTCTGCTGATCTTTATAACGTGTTCAAACAGTCATGAGTGTCAGGATATAGTCCTCTGGCATGCTATTTTAGATTCTGTTTTCTTATACCATTATGGTCGAAGTTCTTCCTTAAATACATGAATATTGTTGTGATAATGACGTGAAGAAAAGCGTCTACAGATGTATCATCATGCAATATGATGCGTTTAAACCATTTAATGGATTAGGAATCACCATCAGAAGCTGCCTCTAAGCGAATGTGCAGACTTCAAAATGTTTTTATTGTTTTGTAGTTTTGTTTTGCTAAGAAATGACTGTTCGAAAAAGTGTCTTAAGGCATTCTGAACCAGTCATCTGTACAAGGTACAAAGGCGATAGTGTCGTCGCTATTAGGAATAATCAAGAGCTTTGATCCTTTAACTGCTTTTTTCATGTAAAAGATATTGTTTTGTTTCACGGTGGAATGAAGCGTGCAAGAATGCTGCCTGCCCTTGCTTCTTGTACTTTTGCTATGGGAAGGACTTCCCCACTTCCCTGTATAGTAAGACTACGAGCGCCGAAAGATCCCTGAATGCTGTGGGAGATTGCATGGAGTCTTACATCACAAAGAGGAAACAATGAATAAGGAAAATGCATGTAACAAGAAAGACAAAAGTAACAAGTAGCGTAAGAGAGGGAAAATAATAAACAAAGAAGGAAAGCTCGAAATAGAATATAAAGAGGAAAAATAAATAAATCAGTGGATAGTAGATGAATTACTGAAATAGGACAGAAAAACAAGTAAATAGTTTGGGTCCATTTGGAAAAGGAGTCGGTTCAATATAATCTAAGGTCATCTACGTCTTAACATTCTTATCAGCTTCGAGAGCCATATCCAGAAATCAATTTTAATGGGTAGCCAATAATCATCCATAATGTTACTTTACCATTTCAGTCAATAAGATTATTTCACAGGGGTCACAGATAATACCGAGTATCTTTTCATATGTATAGCGAGCTCTCCTCAATAGAAAAAGGACTGGACTCGAAACTAGCGGATACGAATCATAATGAGGACATACCTTTAATATTCATTGTGATTCCTTGACCTAGCTCGTCGTAGTTGAATCGCATTCAGAGAAGGACAGGAAGCCATGGTTGGCAACTTACTCCCAATGTATCAGCTACAAATCAGGAGTGTATCTTGGTTAGCCAACCCTATTTCATTTTGCAGTTTGATATACAATTCTTCTTTGGCTATTGAATATGAAGACTATTTGTAATAAAAAAAAAAAAACTTTGGTTGTTAACCGTCTATTATGAAAATTAAAAATGAGCAAAGATTCATATGAAATATCCCTACAACCTCATTATGAGCACATCACAAGAGAGAGACAGAGGAAAAAAGAAATAATAGAAAGATAAAATATTGACAAGTATATCCATGCAAATAAGATAAAAAAAAAAAAACACATTTACAGGAAATGTTCCGTGCTAGAAGAAAAAAGAAAAAAAAAAGCATTGTTTCATCAAACCAAAGTGCTTTGTTCCACCGGGTCAAGCTTTTATCGTTCCTGTTGCAACGCTTGTTATTCTAACCATGAAAGCTGCGAAGTTATGCTAATGGCTGCCCATTTTAAACCCTGAATCTTTTGCTTTTTGTGTTTGCAACAGTAATCTGGAACGAGTGAATGCATGCGCATGCATTCGAATTTCTCTCACCCCGCCTATTTACTGGCTTTATTTGTTTCATTGGTATTTTCGTTTTATATAGTGGGCTACCTGTTTTTGTGGAATATCTCGGTTAGGTTTAGTCAAAAGAAACTGTTTTCGTTACATCAAAAAGTTCTTGTAAGAATATTTGGACCATCGGAGTTTTTCCCAATTCTTTAGTCAGTTTGTAATGAAATGTGATCAAGCTTTTATTTTTCAGTGATTTTTGTCACAACTGCTGTTCCGGCAATCTATGGCATTTTATGGACACCACTAACTTCCATCCTGGAATAACAACTATTTTGTTTCGTCTTGCGGAAGGGAGAATCCCATCAGAGTGACCTCCAGATCTGGAGAGAGATTCGTAGAGGATCAAAATAAGGCTGAACCGCTTTTTGGCCAAGGCTTCATCATATGTGAAAAGGAAGGCGTACAAGTCGAGACATATAGTTGACTGAATAGGCAAATTGAAATAACAAATTGATAGTATTGTTACAAAATTGTGCATCTTGCTGTAAAGTTTTATTTTTAACCTTGTATGAACGTAACGAACAGAAGTGATTAAACATGCGAAGTGTCAGCATTTACAGAAAGTCCACATTGCTAAGGCTGGCAGCAGCCTTAGCACTGTAGAATAGCACCGCGATACTTTTTCATCTTTATTTCTTAAAAAGATTTACTTACAATTTCTCTTTTCCTCTTTCTGTTTTTTTTTTCTCTTTCTCTTCTCTCAGTCTTCCAATGTGTTTGTTTCTCAGCTTATTTTACACTTTATACTTGTTCAGTACTCCTTTTGAGTTTAGTATCTTTCTTTTGATTTTTGCATTTTGTATTGGTTTTTTCCTTAGCATAATAGTGTAAAATATGTCACTAAGTTCATCTTTTTTCGAGAATGTAATAGGTCAGTAATGAGGTACGATAGATATTTTTCATCTCGATCTTTTAGTTCGACTTAGTCTTGATGGCCTGAATGTAAATGTAAACCTGTTTAGCGCCATTATACCAGTAGGTCTTCTTTGCCTAACCTGTCTTCTCTCAATATTTCCGAACAGCTAAAAACCTCAAATTCCAGAAACAGCTTTGTCTGATCTGAGTTCGTTTCCTGAATTCAGCTTGAAATTGCCGAAGATTATTGTTTTTTCTTAGGCAAATGACGCATCGGGTAAAAGTTCGCTTCGAATAACCACTTCATGCCTCCTACCTTTCCCAACTCTTTGGTTCTTGATTGCCTCGACTGTTTTTCTTACAAAGGTAACATTACAATACCCTCCACCTGGTATTATTAACGACTGGCAAAGTAGGAATGGAATTTCGACCTTCACTCCACTCGCTATAGAGCTCAATCTCTATATGTGAGGTCAACGTCTCATCCAAGATGCTCACCAGAAAAATGATTTGTCTAAAAGTAATCCGATCATCTTGGTTAGTTAGGTGAGTCCTTAATCATTTCTTATCTTCCCGTTCATCTCTTGATATTAAATGGTAATATTTTTACGCGGGGAACAGAAGCAGAAGCAAAAGATACTGAAAGCAAACTGTGTATCTTTTTCTTTCTGGGAAAATGTGGAACATTCATTACGAAGAGTATTATTCGATTTCGTGAAATATGAAATTTTCGTCAATTTTCTGCAACGATTGCAGAACAAAAATTTATGAAAATTATTTTTGGATATAAATAAAAATGAACAAAAAGTACGAAGCAATTTCAATATGATTAAAAACTTCTGTCACGAAAGTCAGCAAGTATCAGAAATTAGGAACTCAGTAAAATATAGCACACATACAGTACACATGCTGGTGCTCGAAATATGGTAGTGAGTAAATGTCTGCTATCTCGTGTGATCTAGACAGACAGACAGACAGACAGACAGACGGACAGACAGACGGACAGAAAGAGAGAAAGCGAGCGAGTTCTTAGTTTTAAGGTTTATTATAGCTGCGGGGTCCTTACTCAGGAGCCAGCTACTGAATAAAGCACTGCTTTTTAGAGAGCTAGTGGGTGCTACCGAGTAATCCTCCAGAGGGTGAAAGAAGGTTCCTATGCAAAGGTCGAAAGTGCTCCCTTAAGAAGAAATCCAGTTTCTTGCGCTAGCGAGGAAATTCCATCTGTGCTGGTATTATTATTATTATTATTATTATTATTATTATTATTATTATTATTATTATTATTATTATTATTATTATTATTTCTCTGTTGCTCTTATACACAAGTATAATGCTTATCTTTTTTATAAATAATTTTCTTTTCCATGTATTCTAGGGACAGGCAATTGTTCTTCCTGCAGAACTGTATTGGATCGAACGCAAAAGACATTTAAACAAGATTCCGAAGCAAAGTCTATCTTTCTACTTGTCACTTTCCTTTTTCTTCTAGGGAAAGTAGATTTACTTTTACGAATAAAGAACACTGTTGTGTATCTCTGGAGCCATGGAACTCCTTTATTCTAGTGCAAATGCCAATGGGATACTAAGTCTGGGTTATGAAGAAAATGTAAAGCTCACTTTAAAAAAAAATTAATTTTATTATAATACAAAGAGAGAAATGAGCTACAATTTGTTTTGGAGAGAAATCATTCATACAGAGGCTCGTCTGAAATGTTTTCAGTTGGGAAAGTGTGGCCACCCTCTTCTAATGGGGAAGAAGAAATGATCTCACGCCAAGTGAAATCAGTCCTTCCCAGACTCAGAGCCTCCTTTACAATTTAGATCTGCTCTAGTCTTATGCAGTCGGTTCCCTCTTTCTCTATACGTCGGATTTTTTCCCTCATAAAAGATTAAATTTTCCTAATATCCATTTTCCCACTTAAATGCCTTTGGTGGCATGCGATTTCTTCATTCTTTTGTTATTTTACAAATACACGAACAAGTATTTATATGAAAATATAGTGACAGTAGAAACTATAACAAATAGACGCCCATGCACAAGAGGCTCATTTCCGAAGCACTGAGGCAGCTCCGCTATTACAGAAGCTCTGCTGATGCTCTCTTTTCGTTGCTCCATAACTCCTGCCAGTCAAAAGACTCAAGGCACCAATACTAATAACCAAAACGAACCAGAGAGTACTCATGATGATCATTACAGGCATGTGCCACTGCATGGTTCTTAAAATCCCTCAGCTTCCTTTTTTCCTTATTAATTAACAGCTAGATGAGATTCATAGAAAGGAAAATTACAGAGAAAACACAACGTTCAGTTTACAAAAATCATCCGTTTCTTTTAGCGTCTTTTCAGAGGTAAGGGAACAGTCTGTATTAAAATGTAATATAAGCTTTTAATTGAGATACGAATTGAAAAGTTGGGAAAAACAAAGAGGAGTCTTCCACTTGTGCTTCCATTATGTTTAAAAGCAGGGGAGCCGTTTACTGGGCAATATATTCACTAGAGGAATATAACGTACCACAGTTGCTTTTTAATACATTTTTATTACTAGGGGATTCAGGATTTCGTTGAATCATTGTTTTGTCAACGATCTATAGGGCAGGCAAATATTTCCATGGAACATCCGAGAGCAAGTTACTTACTCCTGTTGCAAAAGACTTTTCTTGGTTTCTTGACATTATGCCTTTCATCTAATGGGAATATAAGCGTCTTCCTAAAATTTCAGTTGAACCGCTTAGAGGTTCCCCATTTTAATGGGGAACTGCTTTGTAAACCGCTCATTCTTTGCGTTTTGACAGCAATATAAATGCATACTTTTACTTTATCGTTTATAATGAAAGATATTTGAAAATTAGAAAATTCTTTAGGGGTTACCAAGTATTTTGCAATAATCTCATTCTTTTAAAACTTATTAACAGTTAACTAGTACGTACGAAATATGGTAATATTACGCGATAAAATATTGCAAAACCTTGCTTAATGAAGAATACCTCGTGCCTCCAGCAGAGATCGACACCATATAAATAATTTTAAAATTGCTCTTTTTAGTGTAATAGCGATAGTGGTGAAATAGAAATAAAGTGAAATTCCGAGGCCTCGTGCTGTTATGACAGAGATATAAAGCTATACCAAGCGTTTGCCAAGTGAGCTCTCCAAAGGTTTTCAGCATTTAAATATTACTGAACAGTATCTGAGGAACCAATCAAATCTGTATTTGCGAACGAATTCCACAGACGGCTGCAGTTTCTCTGTGAATACAAGGCATAGAATTGTAGAACAGGCGTCCATTTTCATTTTGAAAGAACAGACAGTATATTTTCGCTCAAATCAAATATCTGTCTGAATACAAGTTTATACAATTTCGATTCGAGCTTCATTTGCCAACTTACATGATATTGGAAAGACTTTGTATCTTCTAAAGAATATCACAACAAAGAACATTTTAATAAAGACAGAAGATTTAGGTACCTTTATTATTTTTCTCTTAGAAGCTGATGAACCAGTCAGTATAAAACTAAACAAAAGACCGATGAAATTAAAGCAAATTACCTAACACGAAGAAACAATACTGATTTTCAAGACTTGCCTCACCTAAGAAAAAAGTTGCGAAAAAACGACGTGAATTTATTTCTTGTCTTGCGATGGATAGGCAGCTTTACAATTCCTCCAGGGAAGTTAACTTTCACTCAGTGAGAGAGAGAGAGAGAGAGAGAGAGAGAGAGAGAGAGAGAGAGAGAGAGAGAGAGAGAGAGAGAGAGAGAGAGAAATCCTGGGTACTCTTATGTAGCTAATGCTTCTCATGGAGACAACTTCTCAAGCCTTTGATGACATGTGCAATATTATTTCTTGCTTTTTCCAGAATCAATCTCACTCTCTTTCTCTCTGGTTTTCTTCTAACTTTACATTAGATGTAGGGTGAACTTACAAGCAACGTAACAAGAGCTTTATGAGCATTATATTAACGTGTTCATTGTGAATATACAGATAGTGTTAATTTTATACAGTACTTTAGTTTATTATCCCCTCGTACTTGTTTAAGTTTGTGTATAACTGTTTGTTTGTATTATTATTGGCACTGAATGCGCTAACTAATAATTAATGGTGCTTTGTGTAACTTACAAAAGGAAATTGATCGCATATATGCTATTTTTTTTTTTTTTACTTTTCCTACCTAAGAAGCTTTTGTTTGAAGGAGTTTTATTTTTAAAAATCCATTAAATTAATCTTGATAAAGAATGAATTCTTTGAAAAGTGTTGCAAAATGCTCACTGTGTCAGAGCTGCAGTGTCATTTTGTTTTGTTATATGTTAGGGAGTTTCGCATCTCATGTCAATCGTTACGAGTGTATCATTGCATTCTACCCGCATGTTTATCATGTGTCTGAAGCAATAAATTCCTGGGTTGCATTCATATTTTCATTTTGCATGAAACGGTGATGAGTAGGTACTGTCGCCGTTTGCATCGTTATTCATTTATTTATTTTTTTTTTACACCTTCTTTCTCCCTGCATGCACTTTACACTCATTTACTTTGATATATTTATAGGAAATCTATATACCT